>CAUYPK010078233.1:0-14760 GCA_963574355.1 Loris lydekkerianus | reverse complement strand
GGGGAAGGGGCAGGATGGGTGGAGAAAGGGTAATTGGTGAAACCACACCTGCAGTGCATTTTACAAAGGTACATGTTCAATTTATTAAGTAGAACATAAATGTCTTAACACAGTAACTAAGAAAATGCGGTGAAGGCTGTGTTAACCAGTTTGATAAAAAATATTTCATATTGTATATAAAACCAGCACATTGTACCCCATGGTGGCATTAATGTACACAGTTATGCTTTAACTAAAAAAAAAAAAAAAGTAGAGGCCATGTCTTCTCTACCTCCATATCCTTGTCACCTAGAATTCCATGTGGGGAGACTATATGTGTAAAAGGAGTATTACATACTCTGGATAATAGTTTGATTTTTAAAAAGATTATAATGTAAATATGTATTTCATTAAAATGAGGAGAGGGAGATTCCATGATCTTTAGGTAATTTGCTCTTGATTTTTTTCTGAGACATGACCTGTTTTGTGACCCTCTTCCCTACCAGAGGGCTGAAAGTATATTTCTAATTTTAGTATCAATTCTCCAACCTGGGTTTAAAAAACTCACCACTAAGTATGGGGTCACTTTAGTCATCTGAGCTGCCCAACACTCCGGAGCAGGAAAGGGTGAGGCGACAGAAGTCAGGAGAGGCGATAAGGTAGGAAATGCAGGAGCAGCAGCGCTCCAGGCTCCACTGCTTGCCGCGGGGCTCCGGCCTGCTCACCGGACCGAGATTCCTCCGGAATTAAATCCCGCCCCGGCCTGACGCTTAGTGCGCGCTCTACTGCCATCTGCTGGCACCATGGTTGGTCGAATTCACACTGCAAACTTCAGGTCCTCACTCCTCTGATTCAGTACCGTCTGTAGAAAGTAACAGATTCAGACTAATCCCCTTAGACGGCGCCTGCGGCTCAAAGGGATGGGGCGCCAGCCTCATATGCCGGAGGTGGTGGGTCCAAACCCAGCCCCAGCCAAAAACCGCAAAAAAAGAGGACTAATCCCCTCATTTTACATATTAAATGTAGTACGAACGTTCATTTGCTCCATACATTCTTGCCAACACACGGTAGTTTATGCTTTTTTAAAATTTTAGCCATTTTATGGTTTTATAATGGTATCTCGTGGTTTTGTTTGGCATTCTTTATGACAAGCAAGGTTGAGCACATTTTACATGTGTTTGTCATTTGGAAACACTGTCTTAAAGGATGGCTGCCTGAGTCCTTTGCTCCTTTTTTGGGGGGTCATCTGTCATTTCCTTGACTTTCTGACCTCTTTATTCTGTATAGGAGTGCTTTGTCAGATATATGTGTAAATATTTTTTCTCATATTGAGGTCTGCCTTTTCATTCTTATAAGAATCTTTTGAAATGTACAGAGTTCCCAATTTTTATGGAAATTTTAAACTTATACTTAATGTAAATTTACATAGCGTAGACTTCCTGCAAATTGTATTAAGAAAGTCCAATTTACCAATTTTTTCTGTTATGGTTCATCTTTTTTCGGTCTTAAGACCAAAACCAAAGTCCTCTATGTTGTATGTTTCCTCTATGTCATTGTCTAGAAATGTTATTTACCCTTTCTTTCTTTCTTTTTTTTTTTTTTTAAGAGATGAGTGTCTCACTCTATCATCCAGGTGGAGCACAGTGGCACCTTCACAGATCATGGCTCACTGCAGCCTCTTACTCCTGGCCTCAACAATGCTCCTGCCTCAGTCTCATGAGTTGCTGGGACTATAGGCACAAGCCACTGTGCCCAGCCACTGTACCCTTTCACCATCCACCATGAGATCTACCATCTATTTGAAATTGATTTGGGGGTAAGTGTGGTATAGGGGTATTCATTTTTTCCCACTGGGATATTCAACTGACTATTTAAAGAACACCCTTTCCTCAGTGCATTGCATATCACCACTCTTGTCATAAAGTAACTAAATATCTGTGGATCTGTTTCTAGACTCTGTTCACTGGTCATTTTTTATCCTTGGGCCACAGCCATCCATTTCTTTGTAACATATAATAAATACAACAGAAGCAATAATAACTACAATAATAACAGAAAGAAAGTTGTTTTTTAAAGCCCACAGATTTGTCTACTACTTACTTCTAGCATACTCAGCAATGTGAAAGTATCTTAACAGTCTCCAGTGAGACTAATCTGGGTCTATCAGATTAAATATTAACAAGATTAACTAGGTACTACTACTACATAGCTAACACACAGCATTTACTACATGCCAGGTGCTCTTTTAAGCACCACACACACAATAATTCATTTAATATTCCCAGTAACTCTTTGAGGGTCCCTTTCACAGATGAGGAAAGTTGATCATGACATGCCCAAATTGACCAGCTAGTTCAACCAGGACCTGAACACAAGCTAGTCTGGCTGCAGAATCTGTGCTTTTAATCACCACCATTAGGTACTTCTCCTATGGGCAATGTGGCAGTGCATTTTCTTGCAAATGACATGCAGCCAGGCAACTGAGTGGGGGTACCAGTCTCCTAGTTGAGGGACTATAAATCATTCCAAGGCAACAGGACTCTGGAAGATTCCTTCTTGCTTCTCTCTCTATTCACTCCCTCTTTGGGATACTGAAGCATATATTTGTAGATTTTTTTTTGAGACAGAGCCTCAAGCTGTCGCCCTGGGTAGAGCACTGTGGCATCACAGCTTACAGCAACCTCTAACTCCTGGGCTCAAGCGATTCTCTAGCTTCAGCCTCCCGAGTAGTTGGGATTACAGATGCCCGCCACGACGCCAGGCTATTTTTTGGTTGCAGCCGTTGTTGTTAGGTGGGCCTGGGCTGGATTCGAACCCACCAGCGCAGGTGTACGTGGCTGGCGCCTTAGCCACTTGAGCCACAGGCGCCGAGCCAATTTTTATAGATTTTTTTTGTTATTTGAAGGTTGATTGGTACTTAGTTTGGTTAAATGTTCCACACATATGATGGAGATATGACTTGATGTAAACACCTTTACTGATGTGATTCCTGTTTTCCTTTTCAACCTCAACTCCCTCTCAAATCTTCAAATATACTGTTTTGTGTTCTTTTATGTGATTAGTCAGGCGTGGCCACAAGGGGAGACACAAGAAAACACTTCATTATACTCATAGATCCTAGAAACATGGGGCACAGCACACCTCGTATAGCCACTTGGGAAAGCAGCAGTCAGGAGGTTAAAGGGCCAGGAGCAAGGGGCAAGTTTTAGGCCTTTGTTGGAGTTTCCGAGGACAAGGCAAGTCAAGGAAGAGGAGCCAGTGTGGGATTGGCTACTTTGACATTTCAGATTGCTGTAAACTGGAGGGGTTGCTTGTAGTTGCCTGTAACCTGGCCCAGGGATGATTAAGGCAGAGGAGTATTGCTTCTTAGAGGCTAAGGGCTACAGAGCAGAGGTATGGCTCAGGATTGATTCATCTGTATATCAAAGCCATGCTCCCACCTTTTGTACATAGAGCACCTGGCATGTAGCCACAGGAGCAACCTCTCACCAATCAGAAAGGTTAAGATGCCGGAGTATCATAAGATACAGAAAAAATTTTAAATCTAAACACAGAGAGTACATGTGCTCTGTATTCAAACTACTGATAGTGCCCCAAATTCCACATGCTTTTTCCTCTCTGAGCATATACTGTTCTTTGCTTTTATCTTTTTACCCTTAAATTTCAGATCAAATACCACTTTCTGAGGTCAAATCCCTAAGGACTAGATGCAAAGTTAAGAGCTTTCCTTCTATCAAACCCTTGTGAGTGTGGCACTTTTCATATTGCTGTAATTACTGGTTAATAATTACTGGTAATTACTGGTTTCTTCTACAATTGACTACAAAAGACCCTCCTGAAGGCTGAGGAGTGGGAAAAGGTAGAAACATTGTTGGAATAAATGAATGAACGAGAAATTAAAGAAACCCTTCCAGAGACAATATTCCATTCTTCCTCTTTTTCTCCATTCTGTCCCATAAACTGTCTCTCACATGGGGTGATAAAAACTCCTTCCTTGTCCCCCTTTACATGTATCTGTGACCTTTAGCTGGGCCTCTTCCTGGTGAGAGGCTGGAGTAGCCAAGAAAGAAAGCAGGCTCAGAATTTTCATTGGTTACTGAGATCAGTAATCAGAGTTTTAATATCATGGAATGATTAAAATAGAATATATATTTTGAGAGAAACATTTCATTTTCTTATTTTATTGAGATAGAGTCTCACTCTGTCATCCTGGGTATTATGTGGCATTTTAGCTCACAGCAACTTCAGACTCTTGGGATTGAACAATCCTCTTGACTCAGTTTCCTGAGTAGCTGGGACTACAGGTATACGCCACAACACTCAACCAGTTTTTCTATTTTTAGCAGAGATGGCATCTCACTCTTGTTCAGACTGGTCTCAAACTCATGAGCTCAGGCAATCCACCAGCCTCAGCCTCCCAGAGTGCAGGCATGAGCCACCACGTCTGACCAAGGCAGACATTTTACAGTAAAAGTTACAAAAATTCCAGTGTTCATGGGTTATTCAATGTCATAAGCATCTTTAAAAACTAATTCTGGTAATACCCCACTGGTCAGTAAAGGGTATTATTTCCATTGTAGAGATATACTTTTGAGCAGAATGAAGCTCAAAAGTACCCAATGATATAGTTCAAAGTACCCAAGATCATAAATGACAGGGGCAAAATTCTCATTTGAATCCAGGGCATCTGTTACTAAATCCAAAGCATTTTCCATCAAGCCACACTGGTCACTGCTCCACACCAGTGTAGTCACTAAAATACACTGATGTAAATGTATTTTCCCTCAGCTTATAGTCAATATTTACAGACAACAAAAAGGATACATACTTCATACCTGCAAGCACTGGGTTAATGATCATTTTGAAAGCTTTTCTACCAGGTAACCAGCACAGCCTCCTCAAAAGGCAGTTAGTTAGGACAGAGTGCCAGAGAAGTAAGCATTTATAAATCTCTCATAACAGAGGCACTAGTCTGCAGCGTATTTTAGAAACCTGTATATTTCTAAAGAGGATATAAAGTATACAACAGCTTATAAAGAACCTCTCTAAGGTTCTGCTTCCTTATGAAATGATAAAAAAAGTCAAATGTTTCTAGTAAAATTAGAAATATAAGATGCAAAATATACTCAGTGATTTGGTACTACAGAAATAGAAAAAAGATAATGGATCTAGTAGAGAACTATGCACAGGATCATAAAATTCAAATTGTGGCAATGTGAACAAAGGAGTCAGCAGTGTGCAAAACTCTGACGTATTTTTTGTTATGTTTTCTGGTTAGACAGCCAAAATAAAAATATTGTACAAAACTAATTAAGAATACATTTTTAAATGTTTTCTTTGTTTTAGCTTATCAGCAAGTGAGCCAACTGGCATTTTGAAATTCACCATTTGAAAACATTGATACTAATATTAACTTCTCATATGTGGGGTGATGGTTGTCATTCTTTAATCTGCTTCTGAGTGGGTGATGTAAAAAATCCATGCCAGGACATTTATTTATCCCTGCAGCTTATACAGAGGTATTCCTGTACTGTGAGCCTTCAGAAACTGGAGTTTCAAAGACTTGACATATAAGCCTCCCTCTTTCTCCTCAGTCATCCTCAAGATTCAGGTAAATTATGAACTTTGGTAATGGGTGTGGACCCCTGCCCCGGCAGTGCCATATTCCCACATGCTAGTTCATAAGATATATATTAATCAAACAGAAAACAGAAATATGAAATGTTTTATTATATAGTATCAATTGAAAAATACAAACAGTAATTACATACCATTGCATTTTAAGTATTTACATATCATTAACAAAGAAAATAGAAAGAAATGCTGGTTTTTTGAAAAATGAGGGCCTTTCAAGTATATGGTATAAAAAGGATTACTAAAGAATATGTTGGGGAAAAAAGTCTTATCATGGAAAATCATAGCTATGTGGCTCAGAATTTAATTACATTTTAGATCCTAATTTTCTCCATATTAAAAAAAAATACAAGCTTACTGAGTTATGAACCATAAGTTTGCTTTTAATAAAACACCTTGTAACATAATAAATTTATAATTTATTTTTTTATTTAAAATCTTTAAACATAATTGAAGAGCAAAGCTTTGGAGGAATATTCTTAAAATAGTAAGTAACTAAAAATATATAAAAAACTACACTGGGAAAAATGTCACATATAAAATCTTAACAAACATAAACCCCATTAGAGATATAAACACATTTCATGGGAAAAGTATACTGACCTAATAATATAGGTATACAGTAAAGAAATGAATAAGTACCATTTTATGAGAGGCACATTATCCAAGTGAATTAATCTACTGCCAAACAGGGTGAACAATTAGAATGAGGCAAACTGTGTCAGGACTAATATAATTTAAAATTTCAAAGTACATTTGAAAATATATTCCAACATTTATTTAAACATAAATATGTAAAACATGAAAATACTGACCTAAAAATTAGTCTTGAACTTGGAATCAAATAATTTGTTAATGTGAGAAAATGCAGGCAGATCACAATTTATGAAATGATCTACAGAGGCAGATTATGGGGACTGTTTTGATGATGATTAAAAAGTGTTATGTTGAAAGCAACATTTGGATATTTTTTTGCCTCATTGTCAGTGCTAATTTATTACTTGGTAAATTAAATATCACACATAATGGGAAAATAACATTGCCCATATCACGTTATACATTTGCAAATTATAAAAATAAATCTTTCCGTAGATTAAAAAAACAGAATAATTTATATTACAAGTTTTTGAAAATACGGCAAACCAACCTGACATCATAACTTTTTTTTGCCTTGACTATAATGAGTCTTTAAGAATCTATTCAATAAATCAAATCAGAAATCTTTGATCCACCAACGTCTTGGATGCCAAATTCTTTTGTCCTACTGTATTACGAATAAATCTAAAAATCTGGAAAATTGAAACAATTCAGAATGAAAAGGAATATATATAAGTTAATTATGTACACAATTAAAATATCTAAATGAGCTAATTCTCTCAACTGTTTATTTTCATATATTACATGTCTGAACTTCATGGTGATACACAAAATCATTTCAAGACTACTATCAGTTTTCATAATGTCAAAACAGTTTCTATTTAAATTTATTTTGATGACTTAATACAAACCTTTCATGTTCACAGGGATACATGTTTAAATATTAAGAAAGGCAACTTTCTTCTAATGCTAGAAGATATGGAAACATCAAAAGAATCTACTTGTTAGGTACAGAATTTGTTCATAATTCGATCTCTATCAAGGACTAATAAATTACATTTACTGATGCATATATAATTCCTTGACATGGTAAAGAATATTTAGGGGATATTAATAACACCATCTCAAGAACATCAAAAGTGCCATTTCTTGAGATCTCCATTTCAGGCTCCACACTCATCCATGCAGTTGTTTTTTATCCACATAGGCAAGGGAGGTGTGAGCATTATAAGCTAAAGGAGCTTTTCCAAACTGAGCCCTAAGCTAGCCCTCCAGTGCTTGCTTTTTTGTTACAATAACAACTGGTGATGAATGTGAACAGGACTGTAATTACTGTTCCCTTTTAGCACCTAAAAGACTGGCAGTTAAGTGTCTACCAGATTTCTCTCATGTTTTCTCAAGCAACTTATGCCTTCCACTAGACCCCAGTATTTCATTGACCATAAAGGACGGAGTAAAGAATGTGATTGGTTAAAATGTAATATTCGACCTTTACAAATTCCTAGTGAAAGTAGAAGTTGTTACTCTTTGCTATGAAAATAAATACCTACTTTTGATGTATTTATTTTAAAAGAAACCTAGAAAAATTAAAAAAAAAATTTACCTCTTGCTGTAGGTATGTAAAAAAGGCTGCTGACACAAAATTTTGGCAAGCCAAATCCACAACACTGAAGAATAGCAGGTCAAAAATAAGAAGAGTGGCTTCATTTCCATAATACAGAACATCGCTAAAAGAATAACTTTCATCTATTAAAAAAATATGAAATATAAATTAGGCACTTAAAAATAGAACAAATCTGAGATAAACGTTAGTGATAAAATTTGTATATTTAAAAATAGCATATGAGAAACTAGTACTCCCCATAACACTTACAGCTTACACAAAAATAAAAAGTATTAAAATTTCTTAATCTAAAAGAGGTTAGTCAAGGAGCTCCTCAAATCTCACAAAAACAGTTTTCCACTGGGATCAAGGGTTGGTAATCGCTAGTAGTATAAGTTTATATTTATAGTTCATGCCTTTCAAAGAACTGTTAATCAATATCCTTTTTCTCTTTATATAACTAAAGGCTAAATTAATCTCAGAAACAATTTCTAAGATAGAGTAACTTAAATAAAAATTCTTCCAAGTTACAAATCAAATCTGCTTAGCTCTCTTCAATGATATCCATGTTAATTAGCAGTGGTTTCCAAATTGCTTTGATCATGTAATCAAATTAATATAAAGATAGACACATTTTACTAATTACTACTCTGTATAAATTTTTTTTTTTTTTGAGACAGAGTCTTAACTTTGTCACCATTGGTAGAGTGCCATAGCATCACAGCTCACAGAAACCTCAAAAGCAATTCTCTTGCCTCGGCCTCCCGAGTAGCTGCAACCATAGGCACCTGCCATAATCCCTGGCTTTTTTTTTTTTTTAAGAGATGAGGTCTCGCTCTGGCTCAGGCTGGTCTAGAACTCCTGAGTTTAGGCAATCCACCTGCCTTGGCCTCCCAGAGGCTAGGATTACAGGGGTGAGCCACTGGGACTGGCCTCTCCTATATATAAGGTTTTAAAAATATAGTTTAACAATGATGAAATAGCAAATAGAACAAATAGAAATTTTATTATTTTTTTCTCATGCCTCCATGGATCAACTTGCATACATCTTGTGGGGGAAAAACATTTTTTGAAATTATTTTTTGGAAGCGGCTAGTCTATAGAATAGTGAAATTCCTTAGGGCATGACAAGACCCTCACATTTTGTCTCTGCCCTCTTTATCTTTTCAAGCACTCTCTCTCATTGTGTCCCACTTCATACGAGGCTTCAATCATGAAATTCATAAATGCACAGTGCATTTTGTGTATTGTTTTTGAGTCTACTCATCCATCCCCTTCTACATGGATGTCTTTGCCTCTCTCTTCCCCTGACCCTCCTGTTTGCGAAGTAGGTACTTTTTTAAAGATGCAGTTCAAGCTTCTCCACATTGCCTCTTCCAGCTTCACCTTGTGTCTGAATGGATTTTCTGTACTCCTTTCTGTCCTCAGCATAACCTGGAACCCTGACTTCTAACCCAGCACTACTCTACATACTCAGTCACATGTTTATCTTCCATAGTCTACTAAATAAGATGCCTGAGCAAGGGGTCACTGGTCTGTGTACTCCAGGACTCGCACAACATCTGGCACACAAATGAATAAATCCATTCAATGAGGCCAGGAAAGTGTTTATACCATTTCTATTCTTACCAACTCATACAACAGGTTATCAGTCATATTACTAGTGATATAAATACTATCTTTTTTATTAATGAGAAACCACTCTTCTTGTTACAAATACAGATGTGTAATTTTGAGGAACGTGAATAAAATAAAAAGTTAGACGTTAAAAATTAACTGCAATGTTATTCTTCTTTAAGTGTTTCATATTTTGCCACTGAGTGAACATGCCAATAAAGTCTGAACTGTAGTATTTCTTTTACTTTTCCTCTATGTGTACTGTTGATTCTGAAATTTGGCTTTATTACTTTCTTGCAGAATCTTATTTATATGTCATATGCTACATGACATAATAAATTGGAACAAAGAAAACTATAATTGCATGAGATTAACCACATTTATTATCTTTCCTTTGTTTTTATATAAAATTATTAAATCAAAGAAAAAATTATCAACACTATTATTTTTTTTCCAAACTTGGAAACTGTAATCAAGTTTTGCAAAGGCATTTGAAATATACCATTGTAAAAGATGCTTTTTTCCATTGGTTCCATGAATTCCATTCCAAGAATTCTTTCAAGAAGCAACTTATCTTTTATAAAGTAATCCAGTTCCTTATGAACCTAACGTAAAAAGACAGAATCATTTCACAGAAATAGCAGTGAAACAAAGGTTGTCCAGTGAATGTAAAATGGGCAGGAAGGAAAATGAAAAATGGATAGTGGATAAAGAAAATTTGGCTACAAATTAAAAACAACAACAAAGAAAATCTGTTCTGCGAAAAGATTGAATTTACTACACTGGGATTTATTACAAAATTCTCTTTAGAAATTTTATATTTTAAATGCCCTTAATAGTATTTTGGGCTGTAAATACCAAAAATCACTTTATTTATTTATTTATTTATTTTTTGAGACAGAGCTGTCTCAAGCTGTCACCCTGGGTAGAGTGCTGTGGCATCACAGCTCATAGCAACCTCCAACTCCTGGGCTCAAGTGATTCTCCTGCCTCCACGTCCCAAGTAGCTGGGACTACAGGCACCCGCCATAACACCCAGCTATTTTTTGGTTGCAGCTGTCATTGTTGTTTGGCCGGCCTGGGCTGGATTTGAACCCGCCAGCTCAGAAGTATGTGGCTGGTGCCTTAGCCACTTGAGTGATTTCATGCCAAACCTGAAAATCACTTTTAACAAGCTTGTCATGGGACAATCATAGCGTAACCTAAGGATTTCAGCAATGAATAACATAGTACTATTTTGGTAACTGGCTGAGAAAATTCTAATGCAGACATCATTTAAGGGAACACTATGTTAACACACATGCAAAATCTCACTTTACTTTTATATAACCTAACTCTATCCCTACATCATAGTTTATTAATGGGAAAAAATATCCCTTTAAAACATTTCATTCCTAAGTATTAAATTTGATAGGCAAAAAAAGGGGAGGAGGTCAAACCAAGGTCAAACCAAGTCTACTGACTTGGTGGACTAAAACAAATTGACATTTCTACTTATCTTTTTCAAAATTGCATTTGATTTTAGCTTAAATACAAATGTTGACATACATACATGATCGATGAAAGAGCCAAGAAATTTATTCATGGTATTATATGCTTTTATACTGTGCTCAAAAGTACTTGCTGATGAAGTCAATAGTCTAGCAGGGCCATTTTTCTAATATAAAGAGGAAAAAAAATGCAACATGTCTTATATTCCTGGTATTTAAAAAACATGAAGTATTGGCAAAATATATAAAAACTGTATTTTATACAAACCCTCATTAGTGTTTCATGAATTCTGTCATATTGTTGTCTCATCTGGCTAGAAATTGCAATCTGAAAAGTCTGACCATCTGTGTTGGGTACCAAACCTCTCTGGCTACACAAATTTTCCTGAAAAATTAAACAATTAAAAAAAATAAAAAATCATAAAAATTTCCTATCTCAAAAAGAAAATACGGCATTTTTCTTTTAGTTGGTATCACATATTACAAGATTCAGAAGCTAAGTATAATTTAACGAAATTATATTTTGAAACAAAGAAATTCTAACATCATCCAATGTTCTCATTCCTGTCCAGATTTTACTAATGTCTTCTTTATTTTTATTCGCACACCCCTGCAGGTCTTTATATGTATATACATAGCTTTTTTTCATTGTATACTAATTTTCTTAGCTTTCTTTATTACTCTCTAATATATATGAAAAGGTCTTGTCTTAGAATTAACTAGTTTTATAATTATAATCTTTTTTGTTTTCTAAACATTTTGAAAGGCTTTAACTAATTCTAATAAAAAGGTAGTGAAACAGCCCAAGCAATTAATGTTATGGACCAAATATCCACTTCAGGTCTCCCTGATAAGACTTGAATTCTGACAACTACAAATATGTAAAAATTTTTGGATTTGATTGATACTTCAAGGTTCAAGTCAGGTGGTCTTTGCCTTCATGAAGCCTGTTCACATATTCTAGAGCTTAATATTCACCTTCTTTGTCTATACCTAACCTGCAAACCCAATATGACACTCACCTTTCTACAGTTTAAAGAAAGAATACATATAGTGAATTTATTTAAAAAATTACTTTTTTGACTTGGCACCCGTAATACAGTGGTTATGGTGCCAGCCACGTACACCAAGGCTGGTGGGTTTGAACCTGGCCGAGGCCAGCTAAACAACAACTACAACATTAAAAAAAAAAATAGCCGGGCATTGTGGTGGACACCTGTAGTCCTAGCTACTGGGAGGCTGAGGCAAGAGAATTACTTAAGCCCAGGAGTTTGAGGTTGCTGTGAGCTGTGATGCAATAGCACTCTACCGAGACTGACATAGTGAGACTCTGTCTCCAGAAAAAAAAAAAAAAAAATTACTTTTTGCCAGGCACGGTGGCTCATGCCTATAAACCTAGCACTCTGGAAAGCTGAGGTGGGAGGATTGCTTGAGCTCAGGAGTTTAAGACTGCCCGAGCAAGAGCAAGACCCCATTTTTACTAAAAAAAATAGAAAAAGTTGTCAGGCATTTTTGTGGGGACCTGCAGTCTCAGTTACCAGAGAGGCTAAGATATGAGGATCACTTTAACACAGAAATTTAAGTTGCTATGAGCTAGGCTAACGCCATAGCACTCTAACCTAGGCAAAAGACTGAGGTTCTATCTCAAAAATACATGCATACATACAAATTGGCCCGGCACGGTGACTCATGCCTGTAAACCTAGCACTCTGGGAGGCTGAGGCAGGCAACTTCTTAAAATCAGGAGTTCAAGACCAGCCTGGCAACACAGTGACATCCTGTCTCTACAAAAAATTTAATAATTAGCAGGGCATGGTGGTGTGTGCCTATAGTCCCAGCTACTTGGAAGACTGAGAAGGGAGGATCACTTGAGCCCTCCAGGAGTTTAAGGCTACAGTGAGTTGAGACTGTGCCACTTGACTCAGCTTGGGTGGCAGAGTAAAACTCTGTCTCAAAATAAAAACAAAAACTGTTGGTATATATTGCCCAAATGCTTCCCAGGGGTTTGGAAAAATTTACCCTGCCACCAGTAGTTTAATAGTTGTCCATTTCACTATGTCATTGATGCTATTTAGTATTAGCTTTTCTCTTAAAAATTGACTAATTTGAAGAAGTACAAATATTATTTTTATATGATTATGATTTAAAATATTTTTAGATGTTTACTATCTCTTCTACTTCATTATTTATTTTTAAAAATCTATTGGTCATTTGTCCACTGAGCTTTTAACTTAGTATTTTCTTATTGGCTTTTTTGACTTGAATATTGTCACAATATCTCTTTCATATTTGTTACGAACATTTTCCCCTAATTTGCTCTTTTAATTATGATTGTTTGATATATAAATGTACTACATAAAAGTAAAATCAATTAATATTCCCTTTTTGATGCTTTCTATTCCTTATGTTTAGAATTTCATCCCCTAATATGAAATATTCTTTTTTAGGTTCTCTTATGGTTTCATTTCTTATTTAATTTTTTGATCACAGGGTAATTAGAAATTTCTAATAGTTAACCAAGTGATACAGTTAAAAGTATTAAATTACTTCTTCTCTGAGATGCCATTGTCACGTATCTAATTTTTTCAAGTCATAAATATGGCTCTTTAACCACTAAATCCTCTTAGTTTTTCCTCTTAAGGGTATCTTGTTCTTTTTAAAATTTCATTATGAAAGTTTTCAAATATACACAGTAGAGAATAGTAAACCACTCACCTAGCTTCAATAATTACTAACATTTTGGGGGCAGTTCTTTCATAATGGCTTCCTGCGCCCAGCTCAGTGGCTCAGTCTGAGCCCAGACAATGCCCAAAGTTTTCCACACTCCTGCTCAAGCTCTCCCCAAGGCAGTTCAACTGAGTGCCAAGTCCAAAAACACCAAAACAGTTCACAAGCCCGCGACTTCATGGTTTTGTACATCAAAGAGGATCTTTGGGGTTTTCTCGCCATGTAAAAATGTTTCTCCTGCCAAGAACAGAGGCTCTTCTAGCCAAGAACTAAGGCCCATGGCAACTGCTCTTGTCGGCCCAGTGCCAGCTCCATATTCTTCCCCAGATCTCTACCTTCCTCACATCCTTCACAGGTGGAACTCGGGCTTGCTGAGTTGTACACTATACAGTTGTATAGTAACACATTGCACAGATCTGTAGCCTAGGAACAATAGGCCATACCATATGGCCTAGGTGTATAGCAGGCTATACCATCTAGACTTGTGCAAGTACAGCCTATATTAAGGAATATATACATATATGGATATATTACAGAGACCAATATATGTAATACAGATTCCTGAAGAAAAGAAATGAAAAACTCATTATCTTGACTTGTGCTTCTAGCCAAGGTGGAATAACAGTACTGGATTTATCTACCCATTAGAAACAACTAAAAAAACACCATCAAATGTATGAAACAATGATTTTCAAGACATTGGTCACTGGGCAATGAAGAACTGTAATCCCTGAGAGAAGAGGAACAAATGAAGTGAGTGCTACAGCTTCCTTGGCTCACTACCTGAAGAGAAATATATTGCCTGATTAAAGACAGTTTGGTCTCTGCCGCACCACTCTGAACATGCCCAATCTTGTCTGAAGATAATTGGGCTGCAGTGCATGGAGGGGGAACCCAGGTGGATCCTGGCAGTCTTCTCATGTTGAGGAGGCAGAGCCAGGAGCCTGGTGAAGCCAAAATGTCTATAGACTACAGGACAGAGAACTGGACAGAAGAGAAAACTTTGAGATCTGCAGCAGTCTACTTCAAGTCTTCAACTGAGTACTCATCAGCACATGTATTTTAGGAAAGAACTACTCAAAAGGATGAGAGGTCACAATTCTCAGGGCTCAC
>CAUYPK010078232.1:0-71174 GCA_963574355.1 Loris lydekkerianus | reverse complement strand
ATCGAACACATGCAGCCACATGCCAGTTTTCCACTGTTTTTGTCCTCCTCCTGGGGTCCAGAAGTCCCTTGCTGGCTCCCTGTATCCTCAAAGGGATGATCATAGGCAGATCCCACCAGCCAGAGATGCCTGGAGTCTTGTTTCCCCAGACTCGCCGTGCCCAGTTGCAGGGAAGCTGTTACTCAGCCGCCATCTTTAATCCTCTCTTTCCTCATGCTTTTTATGAATCATATTTGATGACAGGCATCTGGGCAAGTGCAGGAAATCGTCTTTTCTTTCTCTTTGTATTTTGGGGAGCATCTAGCCCTTCCAATTTAATTCATCTGAGCTCCAACTGCAGGGTGGGTGCTCTTAGGGAAAAGGGGACAAGGAAAGTAGAATAGGCCGAGGGAAGGAACTAAGCAAGGATGTGGTCTTGGCTGAAGTCTAGCTTCAGCCTAATTCCAAGGAGCCCTATAAAGTCAGTACCTTGGCTTTTATTCTGGAGGTAGCCTGGGTCCTTTTTCCTCCTGCACCTGTCACAGTGGCTACCACATAGCATGCATTCAACATTGTTTTTGGAATGAATTAATGAATCCTTCAAAATTCAGCTAAAATATTATCTCCTCTGTGCCCACCCTTTCCCTGCTCTTCCTCTGTGCCAAACTTTTTGATTTCATGGCATACTTGAACCTATAGTTAAACTTCCATGGCACACATGAATTATGTTGATTAAAAAAAAAAAAGAGTAAAAAAAGGAGCATACTTACTGTGCTTTGGATGTCTCCCAAAAATAATTTAGTGAATGATCTTTAAAAATGTTCTCAGAATACCTAAGATCTTCTCAGCACACCGTTGAAAATCACTGCCCTGTACCCTCAGCAGAAGATAATCTCGCTGCTAAATTAGACATTTGTGTCCCCATCTCTAATGAGTTAGGGACCCACCTCACTGCCCAGGTGTCCTCAGATCCTTGCCATGTACACAACAGGTCCAATGAACATTGAAATTAGTCTAAGTTTTGTTATTCCTATTTCTTTTGGATTTTTTTCTTCTTGTTATTTCTAATTAACTAGATTTCTGTTTTAAAATAACACCATGTGCATTTTATAAAATAACCATGTGGCACAAGAGAGTATGAAATGAACAGTAAGTCTCCACTCAGCCCCAGACAGGATCAAGCAGTCTTCTCTTCACGAAAATGTATGCGTTTTCTATTACTTTGCTCTTCCAGTTTGTTTTCTGAATAAGCATAGAAAGTATTACATGAAATTCTGAATTCCTAAGAGAGAAAATTTACGCTAGAAGTTTCTATGGGAAAATATCAGGTGGAATTACCGACAGAGAGAATTACATTTGCAAAATCTCCCATCAGAGGCTAAAAAGGCAAGGGGGTTCTGCCAAACAGGAGTATGAATTTCACGTTGAAGGCAAGGACAACGTCTGCTTTGTCAGCTTTCTACTGACATACGTGCGTCTCAGCTCTCCAGCGGGGCTGAAGCCTGTCCAAGAGGAACGCAAGGATTCCTGCTCTGATGACTGGTGGACGCCCCGCCTGCTGTCATTACCTATGGATGGTTTCAGATGGGGGACCCACAGCGTTGTGCACACAGGCACCAGTACTGACCCACACAGGCTGGGCTTAGACCCTGGACCTGCCATTTCCCATGTATTTTGGGCACGTTATTGATGCCATCTGTTTTCCCTACCTGCTGGTGTTATGCTGAGCATCAAATGAGTCGACACATCCTCAAAGGGCATTTAGAGGACAGGATGGAGCCTAGTCAGTTGTCCCTGTGTCATCCACTATCATCAGCTTGGTGTCACCCATTGCTGTTCTGATCTCGTGCTTCCTCTTGACTGCAGGCAAGATGCTTGTGTCACCTCCCCTTGGCCTCCTTTTCAATAAGCATCATCTCAGAGCCTTCCGTTTTATCCATTTCCTACACACTGAAATTCTGAAATGAAGAATCCAAATACTCTCTGTATGTTGGTGTTAGAAAGACACCATTATTTTCTCTTTTCTTTGCAAAATGCTTTTCTGAAACTCCAGCCCAATTACCCCCATTCTGTCCCCAGGGCAGCACCACCAGGGCAGAGTAGGTCCCCCCCACAAAGGGGAGCGGGCAAGAATGGTGATTCTGAAGGAATCCGCCCCTGGCTTCCCTTTCTTGGTTTGTGACACTCCAGCCTGCGACCCAAAAGTCTTAAAGAATCCTTTTTGGAAATGGATACAAATCACATTGTGTTTTAACCTCTGATAAGCAAAAGCTTTGGGATTAAAAAAAAAAAAAACAAAAACAAAAACAAAGATTATGTCACATTAGAATCCTATTGAGTGATACAACCCTGGCTGATTTCTGAAAATAAAGTTGTCATTGAAAGAAAGCAAGAGGCAAACACCTTTTTTGATTATTTCAAGCAATGGTGGAAGCATAAAGCCAAGCCGGCTCTCAGAGGCCTCACTGTGAACGCTTGGGCCCTGCGGCTGCTGGGGCTGGCCTGGGTCCACCCTCCTGCAAACACAACACCATATTTGTCTTTCAGCTGTCGCTATTTGTTAGGAGTCTATAAACAGAGGAGATTCTTAGCAACCACTGTGAAAAAGTAAAGCCACACACACTCTCCCCCTCCTACCTACTATAAAAAGCCTGCAACGGACAAAGAAAAATGAACTTCCCAAAGTTCCTTGTGAAAGTCAAAATGACAATCCAATGTTGTGTCCTGCTGGCTACCCCTTGGCTTGGGGGGAAAAAAAAGAAAAACTCTGAAGAAGCTGTCAGAATGCAGCTGCCAGCAGACTCAAAGGCAGCTAGAAATGATCTCATCGCCATTTGCAGACACCCAGACACCCAGTCACACGGATATCTGCAAGATAACCGGGGATGTTCCAGTTACGTGATTCGACTCGATTTCCTTGGAGAATGCTTTAGACTTCATCTTACTATTTTTAGCCTTCAGAGGCAAATGCCAGGGAAGCATTGCCAGGAACACGTGTTCATCCAGAACAGGTAAAAGTTCGGGAAACCAGAATCACCGAGGAAGTGGCCCGAGATGAAAGTGTTAGGACGAATCAGCAGGAAAACGGGCGTTTCTGTTGGCAGCTGCCAAGTAGCTTGGGGTGGAAGTTACCTTTCAGAGGGAGAGTGACCAAAAAATCATCCGATTTGTAAAGAAAGCATGAACCTTGACCTTATCAAAGAACACAGCAGAGGCTCTGTGGGAACTCTCATGGCCATTTCATCTTTCAGGAAGTTTAAAATGTTTCTGGAGTGAAGTCAGCTCGCTCCTACCAGCCTGACAGAAGGCTGTTTGGAAAACAGGACTCGTAGGCATGGAAACACCAGGCATCCTGGTAACAAAACGCAACTCATTACAGGGTTTGCTGGAGAAAGACTGGAGAATCCTCGAGGGGAAAGGATAGGTTTGGTGCAAGCCTGTGAAGCTAGAAAGTTCTAGATCTAAAACGAGGGTAGCTAAAACACGCCAGGCTGTAGTCGTAGTAAATGGAAAACGTTAAACTCTCAAACGATCACTAAGTTATTATCTTTCTCCTTCAAGCGCTGCCCACCTGAAAGCATCAGTATTGCTAATAATTAAAACTGTAGGAGTAAAGATACACATAGAATTGTTTTTAATCCTGCATTCCCATTACACTCTTGAAAACTCAGGGCAAAGAAGAGATGGTTCAACTCTCATGAACACTGTTTTGAAACTGGAAAACGTGAAAGTGTGGTGGGCACGAGCCTTTCTCCAGGCCCAGCTCTCACACCGTCTCATTCTGATCTTCCCAGTAGCTTTTTGATGAGAGCATTGTCTCCACTGCATTACAGAGAGGGAAACTGAGGCCCAGTGAAGCTGTGGTCAGCGAGCAGCAGACCCAGGCTCCTGGGCGCCTTCTCCCCTCCACCCAGCCTCACCCCACACCTGTTGGGATGTACATGAGGTCTGCCACAGGTCCTAAGGTGCTGGGACTGCCTCCCATCCCCATAACAATGTCATTGCAGTTGTGTGCAGAGGTTATTAGCATGTTTTATTTTTGCTATAAAAAAAGAGGAGCTGTTATGTATCACTTTTGCATTTTTATAAAGCTCTTTTCCTTGGTCATAAAAGTTTCCCTTTCATTTTCTTTTCCTGTCTCTCTCTTCCTCTCTCCTCTCTCCACTTAGCAGATTCACCTTATAAGGGATCTAGACTCATCCTTAAACTCCAGACCACACTGTGCTTCGGAGACAGTACCTCTAGCAAAGTGATTTTCTTTATTTTATTTTATATTAAATTCAGGTTAATATGAGGCTATAAATGATTAGGTTACATTGTTTGTATTTCTAAGGTAAGTTCAAGTTGTAGTTGAGCCCTCCATCCTGGACATGTGCTGTCCACCCCCACTACGTGTCCATCGGGTAAGAGCTCACCAATCCCCTCCCTGCTCCCCTCTACCCTTCTCTTCTCTTCCCTCCCCCCCACTTGAATATACTTGTGGGCATGTAGTTGTTTTTCTTCACTGGATACTTGCTTTTCCATTCTTGTGGTACTTTCCTAAGAAGAGTGTGTCTCAGCTCCATCCTGGTTAATATAAAAGATGTAAAGTCTCCATCTTTTTATGGCTGAATAGTGCTCCATGGTGTACATATACCACAGTTTGTTAATCCATTCATGGGTTGATGTCTTGGCAATTATGAATTAAACTAGCACAGTGATTTTCTTTTCTTTTTTTTTTTTTTTTTGACACAGAGTCTCACTATGTCACCCTCAGTAGAGTGCTATGGCATCACAGCTCACAGCAAACTCAAACTCTTGGGCTTCAGCGATTCTCTTGCCTCAGCCTCCTGAGTAGCTGGAACTACAGGCACCTGCCACAACACCCGGCTATTTTTTGGTTGCAGTTGTCATTGTTGCAGCTATCATTTGGTTGCAGCTGTCATTTAGCAGGCACAGGCCGGGCTCAAACCTGCCAGCTTCAGTGTATGTGGCTGGCACCCTGCCCACTAAGCTGAGGGCGCTGAGCCTACTACAGTGATTTCCAACTTGTGTGCTGTGACAAGATCTTAGGTGTGCTACAAAAATTTTTAAAGATCATTAATTAAATGATTCTTGAAAGAAGTTCAAACCACAATAAATATATTCTTTTTTTTTTTTTTTTAACTCTTTTTGGATCAACATAATCTAAGTGTGCAGCGGAAGTTTAACTATAGGGTCAAGTGTGCTGTGAGATTTAAAAAGGCTGAAAAACACTGCTCGAGCATCACACCATGATAAACAAAGCCTTGTAGCAACCACGAAAGTTTTCGATGCATACAGAGCAACAAGTGGTTTCTGGTCATTAACAAATAGAACTAATTCAAATCCTTGGTTATCCTCTCTTATGTAGGGCGGGGCAAGGTTTCGAGTCCTGGACACCACTGAAGGAGGAGGTAGATGTCACCTCCCTTCTCGCAGGTGCCGTTTGACAAACAAGAATTTACAAAGGGGCAGAGGACCTAGAAGGAAAAAGATTAGGAGCTTGACCCTTTCCATTGAAGGGCTAAAAATATCAAAACATGCCTGTTAAACTAGCATAACCCTGAGTGAGACCCCCAAACAGAAAAGGACAGTGGGGACATTCACCCTAACAACAGGGCAAGGGATCTGAAAGACGGATCCAGACACAACATGGCAGCAGGACCTCAGTAGTGCAGGAAACCGCCTGTCTTGGGTCAAGTGCACAGCTGGTGCTGACACCTCATCGCCCCAGCCACTTGGCCAAAAGGAGAATGGCTACACATAGGAATGGGCAGGACATGTCACCAAAAGCTGTGACACCAACAGATGTGTCACCAAGGCTTGGGGGTCAAAGCACTTTGTCATGGGATGTTCTTGGTGGAACATGAGCATTAGGGACACCAGGAGTGCAAGCCCATGCAGCTCCCTTGGCCACCTCAGGTAGGCAGAGGTGCTGGTGAGAGAGGGGACCTGGAAGTATAGGAACCAGCCTCACAGACCAGTCTCCAGCTTTCCGAGGACCCTAAGGAGTTATGCAAATGCACCCCCTATGCATCAGTAGGGCCCAGAAACAGGTGTTCCCTCAACCCTTGCATCTGCACTGCTTTCAGATTAAAGGGAAGAGACTGAGCAACAGGAAGTTGAGATACCAGAATTTCGTTCTTCAGTAGGTCCTTGATCTTGGGGATTCAAAGAAGGAACCCACGGACCACAGATCAGTGGCAAGATAGGATTTTTATTAGAAGTTAGAAAGGAATACAGAAGTAGTAAAAAGCACCAGAGCTGGAAGGGGGGAAGAAATAAAACTAAGTGGGGAGTCTCTATGTGGGTCCTTTTATCTAGGGCAGTGGTTCTCAACCTTCCTAATGCCACAGTGTATTTTCATTGTTAAAAAGAGGTCGCGACCCACAGATCTAGGGTTCAGAATTGCAGTCTTGAGAATTACACTTGGCCAGGACTTGGCAAATAGAAACACATTTTCATCCTTAATGAGTATTATTGACAAAGGAATGAATGTAGTCCCTCCAGCTCAGGGCAAAAGGTCAGGGTGTCCCCTTCATGAACTTGCCCACGCCTAGGAAAACTGGGGTCCCCTATCCAGCCTTGAAGTGGGGGGAAATCCTGTATTAATCCTCCCTCCCCAAATAGAAGCTCTAACAGCTGTTAGGGAAAAGGGGCACTGACTGCTCCAAACTGCTTCCTGCTGAAGATGGACGGTGACATGGGGAAGCAGTGAGAGGCTCCTCAGAGGAGGTTGATCCAGGGTTCACAGTAAGTGGAAATTTAGGTTGATTCTTCTAGCTTGGGGTAAAATGTTAGGGTATTTTCTTCATGAAATTGCCCAGGCCCAGAAAACTGGGGTCCCTTGTCCAGGATGGAATGAGGGAACCCTACATCAATAGAAGGGGACAGTTAGGGTCTCTTCAGATGAGCAGTGATCCAGGGATCTGAAATAGACTCAGGTCTGGGCTGGAACCCTTTTCACTATTTGTGGTTTGATGATATTATCTGTGAAAGACATAAATCTGATTAGTACATTAAAAGGCAAGGTTAGAACAGTGAGAGGAGGGGGTTAATAAAGTTTGTGATTTTGAGAGAAAATTGTATTAACATTTTTCTTGCTGTCTTCTAAATAATAATTTTAAATTTTCTTTAGACTCACAAGCGTAGGGGGACTGTAGTTGATTCTCTTTCTGGTCTGCTTCCGTAGAAGGTGGTGGGTTCCAGGATTTTACTTGTGAATGATGTATCCAGGAATCTACCCCCATAACTTTAAAAGCTGTAGAAGACAAGATAACATAAAAGGCACCTTCCCAAGTTGGGGTTAGGGAAGGTGAATTAGAGGGAAGAGTTTTGATCATGACCAGATCTCCAGGAGAGAAAAGCTCCTTTAGTGTTGAGTGTGAAAATGTAGTTGGGAGGTTTTTAAGAATTTGTTGAAATTTAGCTAAAGAAGTCATATGTTTTACTAATTCTGTAGCTTCTTGATCTAATAATAAGTCATTAGTTAAAAAGGGTCTTCCATATAATAATTCCAATGGGCTACAACCGAGTTTCCGAGGTAAATTTCTTATTCTAAAGAGAACAATGGAAAACAATTTAGTCCAAGGGAGATGAGTCTCTTGAGTTAGCTTTCCTAACTGTCCTTTGATTTCATCATTCATTTTTTTCTACTTTCCCAGAGGATTGGGGCCTCCAAGAGCAGTGTAGATGATATTTTATGCCCAGGGCTTTAGATATTCCCTGTGTAACAGCTGGCTTGAAGGCCGGCCCATTATCACTTTGCAAACTCCGAGGGAGTCCAAACCTGAGGATAATCTCGTGTACTAAAGCCTTTACAACTTCCTGGGCCTTTTCTGTCCTACAAGGGAATGCTTCAACCCAATTAGTAAAAGTATCCACAAATGCCAGCAAATATTATATACCATGTACCTTAGGGGAGTGAGTGAAATCCATCTGCCAATCTTCACCTGGATATTTACCTTGTCTCTGTATACCTGGGGGAGCTAGATGGTTAGTTAAGGGATTTCGAGTTCCACAAGTCCCTGTTATCTGTTTTATGGTTTAAATAAGTTTTTTCCATTAAAGAGAGCGTTAGCCATCTGATAGGTACTTTCAGAGCCAAAATGAAAAGACTGATGTAAAGTTGTATTTTCTATTGGCTTGCGGCAGGTAATAGCAAAAGTCCACTTCTATTTTGTAGCCAGCCTGATGGAAGGAGTGAATCATCTCTGGATAAAAGCCCATTCCTTCTCCTTTTGGGTGTATTGAGGTGCATGGCTCTTAAGTGATCCCTCCCAAATAAGGGTGCCACGAGGGGAATTATTCCCTTCTGTGCTGCTGTTTTAGCCTCTTTATCAGTAAGTTGGTGACCTTTAGAAATCTCATCTAAGGTCTTTTGATGTCCCTTACAATGAATAACTGCCACTTCTTGTGGAGCATGAACGGCTTGTAACAACCTATTTCATGATGATATTTTATGGGAGAGCCATTGAATGATATTGTCTTTCCTTCCAAATAGCAGCATGGGCATGTAAACTGAGAAAGGCATACTTTGAGTCAGTGTATATATTGACTCATTTGTTTCTCCCTATTTCTAAAGCACGGGTGAAGGCTATTAGCTCAGCTAATTGCGCACTGGTTCCTGGAGGAAGAGACCCACTCTCAATTACAGCGTACTGAGTAACTACGCTTTTCGAGTTCCTTGTTTTATGAAAGGACTTCCATCTGTATATAAAACCATGTCAGAATTAGATAGGGGAGTTTCTTGTAAGTCTTCTCTAGCTGCATAGGTCTGTGCTATAATTTGTTGGCAATCATGCCCTATTTCCTTGTTGGATTCAGGCAGGAAAGTGGCAGAATTTAAAGCAGCACAGGTGCATAATTGTAGCACTGATCCTTCTAGTAATAAAGCTTGATATTTAAGAAGGTAGTTATCTGACAGCCAAAGATTGCTTTTTGAATTTAAAAGTCTAGTAAAGTCATGAGAAATGTAAATAATTACATCTCTTCCTAAAGTTAGCTTGGTTGCTTCTGGGGTTAAGAGGGCTACAGCTGCTACAACCCGTAGACAATGTGACCATTCCCTGGCCATGGTGTCAGTTTCTTTACTAAGATATGTTACAGGTTGTAAAACTGGACACCAGTGTTGGGTCAAAACTCCCAGGGCAATTCCAGTTTGTTCTGTAATGTACAGATTAAACTGTTGTCCAGTGGGAAGACTCAAAGCAGGGGCCTGCAAAAGAGCAGTTTTCAACTGTTGGAATGCCTTAGTTGCTTCTGGTTCTCATTCTAGAGTGACTAGACCTTCTTTTTGAGCATTTTTAATTAAAGAATAGAGTAGTCTAGCTATTTCACTATACCCTGGAATCCAGAGTCTGCAAAAGCCAGTAATTCTTTTTTTTTTTTTTTTTTTTGTAAAGACAGTCTCACTTTACTGCCCTCGGTAGAGTGCCATGAGGTCACAGGACTCACAGCAACCTCCAGCTCTTGGGCTTACGCGATTCTCTTGCCTCAGCCTCCCAAGCAGCTGGGACTACAGGCGCCCATCACAATGCCTAGCTATTTTTTTGTTGCAGTTGTGCCAGGGCTGGATTTGAACCCACCACCCTCGGTATATGGGGCCGGCACCCTACTCACTGAGCCACAGGCACCGCCCAAAAGCCATTAATTCTTAAGAAGCCTTAAAGTTGTCTGAGAGTTCGAGGTTTGGGGTGAGCCAATATTGGGTCTATTCTTTCTTTGTCCAAGGCTCTCTTCCCCTGTGAAAGCTGGAGACCCAAATAGTGAACTTCAGGTACACGTAATTGGGCTTTAGCCTTGGAAACTTTGTACCCACAATCAGCTAGAAAGTTTAATAGAGCTTGGGTAGCTTTGTGACATTCCTCTGTATCTGGCACTCCCAAAAGAATGTCATCTACATACTGAATAAGAGTCGCTGTAGGATATGAAAAACAACTCAAGTCTTTGGCTAGGGCTTGTCCAAACAAGTGGGGGCTGCCCCTAAATCCCTGGGGTAACACAGTCCACGTGAGCTGGATGTTACAGTCAGAGGGGTTTTCAAAAGCAAAAAGGTACTGGGAATTTTCATGAAGAGGAATGCAAAAGAAGGCATCCTTTAAGTCTAGGACTGTGAAACAGGCAGCCGTTCCAGGGGTTAGAGAGAATAACATACACGGATTGGGAACTACAGGGTGGAGAGGAATGACCTCTTCATTTATAATGCGGAGGTCTTGGACTAGTCTCCAAGTTCCATTTGGCTTTGGCACTCCTAGAATAGGAGTGTTACATGGACTGTTGCAAGGTATTAATAATTTTTGTCACTTTAGATTCTGTATTGTGGGTATTAGTCCCTTTTTAGTGTCTGTTTTTAGAGGATATTGTTTTTGATTGGGATAGATGGCAGGATTACTGGCTTTTGCAGACTCTGGATTCCAGGGTGTAGTGAAATACCTAGACTTAATTTGGACTGGTTGAGCATATCTTGCTCTTCCCACCTGTCCCTCAGTAGCCCACACTTCTGGGTTAATTTCTGTCTCTAATAAGGGAAGGCAGAGTATAGGCTCCTGCCCCATGTTTATATAAATGGCTGTTCCTGCTTTAGTTAGTATGGCCCTCCCCAAAAGGGGAGCAGGACTTTCAGGCATGATTAGGAAGGTGTGAGAGAACAGCCAGTCACCCCAATTGCAGCTTAAAGGCTGAGAGAAAAATTTGGTAACCAGCTTTCCAGACACCCCCTGTATAGTTACAAATCTGGGGGATAAAAGACCAGGGTTAGAGAAAAGTACAGAAAAGGTTGCTCCAGTGTCCACAAGAAATTCTGTCTCCTGGCCCTCCACTATGAAGCAATCCCAGGGCTCTGGAGGGGTGATGACACAAGCTGGAGCCATGAGAATCTACCCCGGGCACTCTCACTCCAGCTTGGGCACTGATGGGATCACTGTCCCAGGAGGCCTTTGCCTCTGGGGACAGGCCACCCTCCAGTGATCACCCTTACACTCTGGACAGGCACTGGGTGGCTTGCCCCACAGGCAGTCCTGCCGGAAGCAGTCTTTCCTAAAGTGTCCAGTTTGACCACATTAGAAGCACTTGTTCTTAGCTCCTCTGGCCTCCCTCTGCCCCTGAATGGTGCCTGTTTGTTGGAGTGCCATTACTAGAGCTGTTATTCTTTCTTTATCTCTTCTCTCTTTTTCCTTGTCTTCCTCCTGATCTCTATTATAAAAGACCATAGTGGCCGTTTTAAGAAGATTCTCCAGGTTATGACCTGGGCCTAGAGCCAATTTCTGGAGTTTTCTTCGAATGTCTGGGGCCACCTGAGTCACAAATTTATCTTTTAAAATAATTTAGCCCTCTAAGGAGTTGGGTGTTAACTGGGTGTGCTTTCTCATCATCTCCCTAAGCTGCTCAAGAAAGGCTGAGGGACTCTCATTTTGTTCCTGGTTAATAGTAGACAACTTAGGATAATTCATAGACTTTTTCTTGGATCGACATAAACCTTCCAGGATACATGTTAGAAAAGGTTTACGTCACCAGTCACCTTGTTTCTCAGGGTCCCCTCAAAGGGAACTGCCTGCCTTCCCGTGGAGTATCTGTCCCTTTCCTCAGGAGACACCCTGCCATCAATGTTGGACATGAACTACAAATCACCCCACTTTCTAGCTTCCTCCAAGACTTCTTTTTTTTTTCGTTAAAAGTTAAAGTTTGATCTAGTAGTAGCCTTACATCTCTCCAAGAGAGGTCAAAGTTTTGTCCTAAACCCTGGAGAAAATCTGTGTACTTATAGGGGTCATCAGCAAATTTTCCCAAATCAACCTTAATTTGCTTTAAATCTGCCAGAGACAATAGAGTGTATACTCACGCACTTCCCCTTTCACCACCCACAGTCTCAATCAAGAGACACAAAGAAGGACATGGTTGCCCTCTGGGGGTCCCAGTAGGACCAGAAAAAACTCTTGGGGCAGCCTCCCTCCTGGGGTTTTCTGAACGCACGGAGGAAGGTGCAGGAGAAGTAAATGATGGTTTGAACTAGGTGGTGACAGCATCTCTCTCGGGAATCCCTGACCATTTGGGGAAGTTACTACAGCCAGGAAAGCTGAATCTATCTGACAGGTCTTACTCAGTTGAGGGTTGTCCCTGAGGAAAAAGAAAGCTTCTACATATGGCACTTCAGACTTTTCTTCTTGTTGACAAAAAGTATCTAACTGAAAAATGGTATCATAGTTTAAAGTACCCTCCGGGGGCCATTGTGCACCAGTGGAGAGTTGATACTCAGGCCAGGCCTGGGTGCAGAAGAAAACCAAACATTCTATTTTTAGCATCTGGGGATCAAACATGTCCCAGTGCTTCAGAATACAGCCCAGTGGGGTGTTCTCTTGGCCAGAGAATATGTTACCCATCTGGGAAAGAACAAACATCCAGCATCTTAATCAGTCCCACCCTGTATTCCTGGGTTATCAAAGCCTCTTTTGACCAACCCCAAAAGCCTCCCGGCCAAACAAAAGAAAGCATCCTTCCAATGCTTTGGGAAGATACCTGAGGAACCACTCAGCCTTCTCAGCCCTTGAGCTTGTCTGGAATTAGCCACTCTTAACAGTGTAGTGCTTAGTACCTGCTGGCTCTCCAGTGCTTATAACATGCCAGCAGCACAGCCCGAGAAATCAGCTATCAGGGAGCCTGGTCCCACCTGATGCAAGTTCTGTCCCTTTCTGTACCTGCTCCAGAGTATCAATCAAAGTGGGGATGAGCCCTGCCCTGGAGAAAAGGTCTGTGCGGTGTTTGCACATTTAACCTTTCATTATTTCTACACGCTTCTTCTAAATTTCCAGTAATTAAGAAAAATGGGCTTTTTATCACAAGCAGGTTTTCAATGCTATGTTTTCCACACTCCTTTCTTCCCCCAAATGTTACCAAGGTAACCATAATTAAACTTAGGGTTGAGAGACACTCTAAAATGTTTGCATTACAATTAGTTACAATTAGCTGAAGTCTTACAGAAACCTGGAAGTATTTTAAACTTTCCCATTTACACCAATAAACCAAAAGAAATCAAATACCCAGGGTTATTTTCATTGCCTTCCTTAATTTTTAAGAGACTGAACTATAGCTGAGGGTTTAGGGCCATTCTTGCCTTGGGGAGTTGCCCCCAGGTTTCCCTCCATAGGCCTCTAGCTGCCCAGAGAAGCTGTGTAGGGTGGTCTTTTTGCCCTTTGTTTGAAGCTGACTTATAGTTAAACACGGTTTAGCCTTTTTTCTCAGACACATGAAAGCACCAATTGAATTTAATTTTGCAATGAAAGGCAATAAAAAGGACCTTACAACACACCTACAACATTTGAAGCACACTTAAAACATCCAAAAAATACCAAAATGAGCCCGTATAAACTTTACTAGTATATGAAGCAATCCTTTACCAACTTTCAAACCAAGCATGTAAACTATAAGGAGAGAGGGAGAAGCATAAGTCTATAGAGATTATGGAGATAAATCGGAAAAGTTTGGGACCATGGAAGAGAAGAGAGGATAGTTACAGCTGGGAGAGCACAACTTTCCCAACGTCCTCCTGTGTCCTGGGGTCAGAACCATTGCTGGGGACACCTGGGCCTCTGAGTGCGCCCTCTTTGCTCAGCTCTCAACCAGAGAAAAGTAAATATAGAATAGTTTCAAAAGTCTTCTAACATTCCCTTCGACTCCATTCTGGAGCCAAGTGGAATTAGAAAGTTTGTTCCCCAGCAGCCTCTCGCCTGTGACCTGGAGGTCAGCAGCCATGCTATGCACATTTACTGGCTGACGGGCATCAAAATTATTAGTCTCCACTATCATGATTATGGAGAAAAACAGAATAGAGAGAAGTGGTCCGATTGCTTACCACAGATCTTCAATCCCAGACATGAGCCCGCAAATATGATACTGGAATTTCGTTCTTCAGTAGGTCCTTGGTCTCAGGGATTCTAAGAATGAACTTATGGACCATAGATCAGTGGCAAGATAGGATTTTTATTAGAAGTTAGAAAGGAATACAGATGTAGTAAAAAGCACCAGAGCTGGAAGGGGGGAAGAAATAAAACTAAGTGGGGAGTCTCTATGTGGGTCCTTTTATCTAGGGCAGTGGTTCCCAACCTTCCTAATGCCACAGTGTATTTTCATTGTTAAAAAGAGGTCACGACCCACAGGTTGAGAACCGCTGATCCAGGGATATTAGTTCTTGAGAATTACACTTGGCCAGGACTTTCTATTTACCAATAGAAACACATTTTCATCGTTAATGAGTGATATTGACAAAAGAATGAATGCAGCCCCTCCAGCTCAAGGCAAAAGGTCAGGGTGTTCTCTTCTTGAACTTGCCCAAGCTTAGGAAAACTGGGGTCCCCTGTCCAGTCTTGAATGGGGGAGAATCCTGTATCAGTTGGATTTTATTGAGAATTAATGCCTGAGGAACAAACAGACCCAGACCCTTTGTGAAAATAATGACATTAGAAAGCTTTAAACATGTCCTAATCCAAGCTCCACCTCCCAGTTACATAGGTGTGAGGTAAGGAAAGGAGGACCAGGGCAGACAGTGCTTCCCTTTCTAAGGGACAATTCAGACATGTCAATTATTTTTCAACATTGCAAAATGTTGGCTGGGCGCAGTGGTTCCTGCCTGTAATCCCAGCACTCTGGGAGGCCGAGGTAGGTGGATCACCTCAGCTGAAGAGTTCAAGACCAGCCTGAGCAAGAGTAAGACTCCATCTCTACTAAAAATAGAAAAACTAGATGGGTGTTGTGGCAGGTGCCTGCAATCTCAGCTACTCAAGAGGCTGATGCAAGAGGATCACCCGAGCCCAGGAGTCTGAGGTTGCTGTGAGTTATGATGTCATAGCACTCTACCCAGGGTGTGAGAGTGAGACTCTGTCTCAAAAAAAGAAAAAAAGTTTGCAAACTCAAAGTTTATGGTTTTATTCTTGACTTATTTGAAAGAACAGTGCATGCTTAGCTGGCCAAGTACAGGGGGAGATGTGAAACTGGAAAGGACACTTAGTCTTACTTAGCAAGCTTACTCAATTCTAAGCTTTTTGCCCAGGAACCATAAAAATAGGCTTAAATAAAGTAAAAAGGAATTGGATTCCATCCATCAATGCACTAAAACTCAACAAAAATTAGATGTTATAAGGTTATACCATTTCATCACTTTTAATTAATGTTGTCTTGTGCGTGGCCCCCTTCTGAGAAAACATTTATGTAACCTTCCACATCCTACGAGAAATTTGTCTTCTGGATTCCCCACAAATTGAAAAATGACATAGCAAGCTAGGGGAAAAGAAAAAACTATTGTAGTCCCGCTGCTTAATTTTAAAATGAAAATTATTATAGAAAAATATTCTTCCCTCCGGACAGAAGATGAAGTGATTTTGAAGGTTTTATCTGCTTTGCTCTAAAAAGTAAAAATAAAAAATTGACTTTAGGGGGGAGGCTGGGCAGAGGGAGGGTGATTGGTGGGATTATACCTACGGTGCATCTTACAAGGGTACATGTGAAACTTAGTAAACGTAGACTATAAATGTCTTAACACAATAACTAAGAAAATGCCAGGAAGGCTATGTTAACCAGTGTGATGAAAATATGTCAAATGGTTTATAAAACCAGCGTATGGTGCCCCATGATCGCATTAATGTACACGGCTATGATTTAATTTTAAAAATTGACTTTAGAGAGTAACTATAGTTTTAGATCATAAAATCATATTGTTGCTCAAACCAAAATTCATTACTAATGTTTAAATCAGGAATAATTAAAAGAAAACATGGTATGCAGTTTTCTTTTCTTTCTTTCTTTCTTTTTTTTTTTCTAGAAATGCTCATTTCTCAGATCAGAAGTTTTTGTTCTGTTTCCTTCCCTAAGATATGGTCTCCAAGGCTACCAGAGAGACAGTGAGACTCTACCCTGTGGAATCCTGATAATATGTCTCCTGTTCTTCCCTTGTCCTGAGACAAGCCCAGGATAGGCGATTATGGAAAACCCTTCGGAGTCTCTAATCACCTTGCTCTTATTTCTCTGAGAAGGAACTGAGTCAGACAGCCCTGGACATGAGTATTTGTTGGCCGTGTGACCTCATGCACATTAGTTTCCACTAGGAGCTGCAGTTTTCTCAGCTGCAAAATGAAGCTATAGCATGACTTGGTAATTTGGGGGAAGGGTTTTTTTTTTTTGTCCCCAGAAGTAACATTATAACCTTCTTTAAATAAATTAAAATCTGTGTGCTAATCCCCCCAAAAAACCCATCTAAACATTAATAGAAGATGGTAAAAATCATAATACTATTAATAAAAGATGTTCCAAGTTCTGAACAATTCATTTAAAACTGCGGTAATCAACTACATCTGGCTGGGTGCAGTGATGTAATCTAGTCATAGGGGATGGACCGGAGTGGGAGGAACACTTGAGGCCAGGAGTTTGAGACCAGTCTGGGCAACATAGCAAGATCCCACCTCTAAAACAAAATAAGAAAAATTATCCAGGCATGGTGTCACACACCTGTAGTTCCAGCTACTCAGGAAGATGAAATAGAAGGATCACTGCAGCCTAGGGAATCAAGGCTGAAGTGAGCTGTGATTGTTCCTGTGAACAGCCACTGCACTCCAGTCTGAGCAACAGAAAAAAAACCCTGTCTCTAAAAACAAAAAAAGAAAAAGAAAAGAAAAAGAAAATTTGGATTTCACAACTGAGTATAACAACATTACGGATCTTAGGATTCTTAGATAATTTTTCAGCAGAGATGCGGTTTCTATTAGGGAGCCCCAGTGAGGATATATTACACTGAGGACTCTAAATGTCCCGGCCGCCACTGTACTTGAGATGGGTGTCAGCTGCCTCATCACCCCCGTAAGATGGGTGCCGGCGGCCTCACAATGGCCTCACACCATCCCCCCAGGTAGAAGGAAGGGGAAAAAGAGGTAAATAAAATGATGCCAAGTACCATTACTCCTAGATTGGTCTGGATTGGGCAGAACAGGAAAGATAAGAACAAATGGGCCAAGTGCTGTCATGATGAAAGTTAACGAGCTAAGTGCTGTGACAAATTGTTTTACTTATCCATTAGTTGCTAGATCTGCATTATGTTACCTTATTGTTATCTAACTGCCCTTTATGTTACCTATTGGCTAAACCACTAAATTGCAAGGTTCGCTTCTGCAAAAGAGGTCATGGTGACCCCGTGCTCACTTTCTGCTTCTTTTGCCAACTTTATTTTTGCTTCTAATTGCTAACTTTCAGCCCACCTGTCTGGCCCTTTGCCGATTTTCAGACTAGAAAAACCCCAACTTCAGACCCCTCAATGCTCTCTCACTTAGTCTGCTTTAGACTTTGCTGAGACAGCCCCGCCGTTAATAAAAGCCTCCTTTTTGAAATTCTAATCTGAGTCAGTGGTCCTTATCCCGCCCTATAACACACTGACCTCCCCATCATGACTGGATGACCAAGCAGTATTAAAGCTCCTGGAAAGACTAATCTGTGTCTTCTATTTTAAACTTCTTTGTAAAATGAAATTGGAAAAGCCTGCAAGTCTAGGAATGCCTGCTAAGCCTCCCACTAACCTCGAGAGTCAGTCGTCATCTCATCCACCTTCAAAAAACAGTTAGCTAAAAGACAACTTGATTCCAATGAAGCCCTATGTTATTAACACACTGCAAGTTAGAGGGCCAATTTTTTTTTTTTTTTTTTTTGCAGTTTTTGGCCGGGGCTGGGTTTGAACCCACCACCTCGGACATATGGGGCCAGCGCCCTACTCCTTTGAGCCACAGGCACTGCCCTTAGAGGGCCAAATTTAACCCGGAGAGGAACACAATGCAGCATTCCCCTAGAACAAAGAAGAATGTTTCCATTAAATAGATGTGAATGGCAGGCAGTCATTACAGTTGCTTCTCCAGGACACCCATGGATGCAAATTCCTCTTTTTAATCTTGGCTTCTTGTAAATAACATGCTGTCGGCAATGTACAACTCATTATTTCTATTTCACCTGCAGACTTAACGTTCAATTTATTTCAGTTATCTTTTTAGGCAGTACCTTCTCTTAAGAAACATATCATCAACTAACATATTTTTCAAAATGTTTCACACCTCAAAACAGCTTTTAAATCGCTGTATGGTTTAATTTTTAGGAAATGGTTTAATTTTTCAAAAAGGAGGCTTTTTTGTCATCTGTGGCAAGGCAGTTTACTGGCTGGAGAATGGAAATTAGAGAAATGCAAATTAAAGGTTCAAATGCGATATTCACAAATAGTTTCAATGCCCTTTTAATATCCCCAAACCACAGCCACGAGCCCAGACAACTACTAGAAACAGGCAGGTCCCTAGTTATGAAAACTGGATGAGAATGTGTGCACAGAACAGCAAAAACTCATAAGCATGGGTTTAAAAGAAGAAACTCCTGTTGGGGAATAGTAATCCCAGCACTCTGGTGGCCAAAGCAGGTGGATCACCTGAGCTCCGGAGTTTGAGACCAGCCTGAGCAAGAATGGGAACCTGTCTCTACTAAAATTAGCTGGGCATGGTGATGGGTACCTGTAGTCCCAGCTACTTGGGAGGCTGAGGCAGGAGGATCGCTTGAGCCCAAGAGTTTAAGGTTGCTGTGAGCTATGATTGTGCCCCTAGGCAACAAAATAAGACTGTCTCAAAAAAAAAAAAAAAAAATCTGAATAGGCTGGGCAGGGTGGCTCAGGCCTATAATCCTAGCACTCTGGGAGGCCAAGGTGGGTGGATTGCTTGAGCCCAGGAGTTGGAGACCAGCATGAGCAAGAGTGAGACACCATCTCTACTAAAAAGAGAAAAACAAGTCAAGCATTTTTGGCAGGCACCTGTAGTCCCAGCTACTTGGGAGGCTGAGGCAAGAGGATCCCTTGAGCCTAGGAGTTTAAAGTTGCTATGAGCTATGACAGCACAGCACTCTAGCCTGGGGCAACAGAGTGAGACTCTGTCTCAAATAAAAAAGAAAAACCCAAAGCTAATATCCTTTGGATAGATAGATGGTCATTTTTTCATGAACCCAGAATTTCTCACAGAACAGCCAAATATATTTCCATAAGGACAGAAGGTTAAATAATGCTAGTTCTGTGAGTTCTTCTCATGCAAATCTATAAATTGCCACCAACAAATAGAAAGGCATTCAATGTGAAAACCATTTTTGTTCCTGAAATAATATATATTTCATGGCTGTTTCCCCTAATTTTCTGAGACTATAGGTGAGCCCCAAGAACACCGATTGCTACCTCTCACTATCCCAAGGACTAAAAGGAATACGCCAACTTCATGTGCCCTTGACTTTGAGACAAACAAGCCAAGATGGTGCTCAATGACTTTGGGAAGTCAGCAGGCCTCCAAATAAAGCTACAAACTCCAGGTGGATATCACAGTCACAACGCTGGATATCAGTAAGTTGCAGCTATCTGCAACCTATAGAGAAACCCCTCTATAGACACCAATCCTGCTGGCACCTTGATTTTGAACTTGTTAGCCTCCAGAACTGTGAGCAAATAAACTTCTGCTATTTAAAGCCACCCAGCCTGGGGTATTTTGTTATGGCTGCCTCACGCACACAACATAAAATTTTACCACCTTCCCCATTTTAAAGTGTACAGTTCAGTGGCATTAAGCAAATTCAACATTTGTGTAATGGTGGTTACCACCTAGTTCCAGAATGTTTTCATCGCCCCCAAAGGAAACCCTGCACCCATGAAGTGTCACTCCACTTTCACACACCTTCTGGCCTCTGGCAACTCCTCACGTGTTTTCTATCTTTAGGGATCTGCCTGCTGTATAATGATATAAATGGAGTCATGTAATCGTGGAGACAACTTTTCTTTCTTTTTTTTTTATCCTCAATAAAGTGCAATGGCGTCACAGCTCACAGCAACCTCCGGCTCTTGGGCTTAGATGATTCTCTTGCCTCAGCCTCCCAAGTAGCTGGGACTACAGGCACCCACCACACCCGGCTATTTTTTTGTTGCAGTTCGGCTGGAGCCGGGTTTGAACCCACCACCCTTGGTATCATGGGGCCAGCGCCCAACCCACTGAGCGACAGGTGCCACCCAAAGACAACCTTTTGTGTCTGTCTGCTCTCATGTACAATGATGTCTATATGAGAGCATGTCTAATGACGCGGTGTGTATAAATATTTAATTCCTCTTTATGGCTGAATGACTTTTCAATATATGGATGTACCACATTTTGTTTATTCATTCATTAGTTGGTGGACATTGGGTTGTTTCTACCTTTCAGCTGTAATAAATATTGTTACTACAAACATTCCTGTACAAGTTTTTGTTTGAACACCTGTTCTTGATTATTTGGGGTCTATACCCAGGAGTGGATGGCTGGATTTTGTGGTAACTCTGTGAGGTAACAGACTGAGGAACAGCTGAACAGTTTCCATGGCAGCTGCACCGCTTTATGATCCCACCAGAAAAGTACGTCTTCCACTTTCTCCACATCCTGCCAACTTTTTATTTTGGACAAATCATTTTCAAATATAAGTCTGACCATATCATTCCCATGTTTAAATTTAAAACCAGACTCTTGACCATGGCCTAGAAGGTGTAAAACAACTTGGCCAGCCTGTCTGTTCCTCCTCGTCATCTTCCCCCACTCTCTCTGCAGCCTCTTCCCTGCAGCCTCAGGGGTCTTTCAAGTGCACCTTGAAAATCTCGGAGCATCCTTCACTCTGCACCTGCTGCTCCCCCAGACCTCATGGAAGCTGTTCCCTCCCTTCTCCTCTCAGGAGGGCCTTCCCAGAGAACCTTGTCTAAAGAAGCCTCTCCAGGCTGGATCGCCGTAGCTCATGCCTGTAATTCCAGCAATTTTGGAGGCCAAGGCAGGAAGATCCCTTGAGCTCAGGAGTTTAAGACCAGCCTGAGAAAGAGTGAGACCCCTTCTCTACTAAAAATAGAAAAACTAGCTGGGTATGGTGGTGAGCACCTGTAGACCCAGCTACTTGGGAGGCTGAGGCAGGAGGATCACTTGAGCCCAGGAGTTTGAGGTTGCTGTGAGCTATGAAGTCATAGCAGTCTACCCAGGGAGACAGAGTGAGACTCTATTTCAAAAAGGAAAAAAAAAAACAAAAACCTGCAGGAGGAGACACAAAGTTGGATATTTACCCTGAATGCTACTGGGGAGCCTCGGAGGAATTTTGAACAGGTACATGGTTACACTTACCTTGTGGCAGAGGGAACTGGAAGGCTGAAAGCGGAAGGAAAGAGGAGAGGAGAGCTGTCTAGTCACCTCAGGAAAAGTCTGTGAAAGCTGGAGGTAAAAGAACAGACACGGGGACGAGGGTCTGGGTACAAGACATGGTAACATACCAGAGTGATCCATGAGGCTTGGTGACTCATCACGTATTTCGGGTGCTTCAGGGGAGACGTGGAGGACTAATGCGCAGTTTGAACCTCAGGGGACCATGGGGTCAGGCTCTTCACCAGGGCAGAGGGGAGAAGAAGGAAAAAAAATCAAATGATTTGGATTTTGGATGAGTGGAGTTTGAGTTTCTTCAACAGAAAATGTTGAATGGTCTCAAAGCTGCAGATGCTGGTGTGGATGTAGAGAGAAGGGAACACTTTTACACTGTTGGTGGGGCTGCAAACTAATACAGCCTCTTTGGAAAAAAAATATGAAGAATTCTCAAATTACTCAAAATAGACATGCCATTTGATTCTGCAATCCCATTAGCAGGCATCTACCCAGAAGAAAAAAATCAGCTCAGTGCCTGTAGCTCAGTGGTTAGGGTGCCAGCCACATACAGTGGGGCTGGCGGGTTGGAACCCAGCCCTGGACTGCTAAACAACAATGACAATGACAACAACAATGAAAAAATAGTTGGGTGTTGTGGTGGGTGCCCTATAGTTCCAGCTACTTGGGAGGCTGAAGCAGGAGAATCACTTAAGCCCAAGAGTTTAAGGTTGCTGTGAGCTGTGACACCACAGCACTCTACTGAGAGCAACATAGTGAGACTCTGTCTCAAAAAACAAAATCATTTTATCATAAGGACATTTGCACTAGATTGTTTATCACAGCTCAATTTACAATCACCAAGATGTGGAAACAACCTAAATGCCCAACAACTCATAAATGGATTAATAAACTGTGGTATATGCACACCATGGAATATTATTCAGCCATAAAAAAGACATTTTATATCTTTCATATCAACCAGGATAGAGCTGAAACACATTCTTCCTAGTAAAGTATCACAAGAATGGAAAAGCAAGTATCCAATGTACTCAATACTAATATGAAGCCAGCAGACAAAATAATACACATCCACAAATGAAAAAAACTCAATTCAATTCAAGTTGGGGGTGTTAGGCCTAGGCTATAATGGGAAAATACCAGTTAATTCCTGGGCATAACTCCTGTGCATAATGCCTGGCAAATTTCTGGACTGCAAGCTTTAAGAAACAATGAGATGAAATGGGTCTAGTTCACCCCCCCAAGATAAATGAGAAAGTTCTGATTAATATCTTCCTTCTAGTTCACTCCCACTTTCTTGCTTGGCTAACTCCCTGGGAAACGAACCGACTGTCCCCAGGCTGACCTTCAGACAATACCAGGTGGAGGGAATATTGAGACAAAGATGTATGGAGGAAAAATACTGGAACCAAGATGTATAGGGAAGAATATTAAAACAAAGATGTATAACATATAGCTAACTAACGGCAAAATTCTCTTCTGTACAATGCTTGCTTGCTACTCTACCCAGGTGCTCCTGGACAGCCTGCGCGCCAACCAGGATGCAGAGCAGGCCAACCCCTTAAGCACTCGGGGCTGCTTTCAGAAACCCCATGTTGGAACATATTCTTCTTAGTAAAGTATCTCAAGAATGGAAGAAAAAGTATCCAATGTACACACCCCTACTATGAAACTAATTTAGGGCTTTCACATGAATGCTATAACCCAATTGCAACCTAGGAAAAGGGGGAAGGGGGAAAGGGGGTGAAGAAAGGGGGGAGGGGAGTGGAGGGAGGGGAATTGGTGAGAATACACTTGTGGCGCATCTTACAAGGGTATATGTGAAACTTAGTAAATGTGGAATGAAATGTCTTAACACAATAACTGGGAAATTGCCAGGAAGGCTGTTAACCAGTGTGATGTAAATGTGTCAACCGGTCTGTGAAACTAGTGTATGATGCCCCATGATCATATCAATGTACACAGCTATGATTTAATAAAAAAAAAAAAAAAAAAAGGAATCCCATGTTGGGACACTGAGGCAGTTGCTGGCCGGCTCTTTGATAAAAGACTGTGCTGTAAATTTGGCTTGTTTGGCAGTATGGTCTCTGGGGAACTCCTGGGCACAACAGGAGGAGGAGAGAGGGAGATTGGGGAACTCCCACCTAATGGACACAATGTAAGGGTACATAGCACACCTCCTGGGAGCACAACTTGACTACAACAGGGACTCTACCCAACAAATGCAAACATTGTAACCTAATCGTTTGTGCCCTCATATTAATCTGAAATTTAAAAAAAAAAAAATAAGGGTAAAAGAAATTAAAGTTAAAAGGGTAAAAAAAAAGAGAAAAAGTTGAATAAAAGGTTCAATATATGCATATTGTGGGCAGCTCCCCCCACCCCCGCCCCAGAAAACAATAGGATATAGATCTGATTGTGAGAAGAAAAGAGGCTATACTTTTTAAGTAGAAAAGGACATGAGTTTGAAAGAAACCACCCAGTGAGTGCCATGAGGCTTGGAATCACTGACATTTAAGAGACAATTAGAAGGGGGACCTTCTCAAGTAATCATAAAAAATCATCAAGGGATATAAGTCAGGGAAAATCCAGAAGGCTCTGGTACAACGGAATTCAAGGGATGGAAAATTTTATAAGTAACAGCAAATTGAAGCCCAGAGCCTTCACTGAATTTGTTTTTAATTTATATCATGAACATCCAATCTATGTCTAAAACACTGATTTCATTATTCCAGGGGAGTTTCAGCAGGTGTAGAGAGAAGTCTTCCCTTCAACCATGACTACATGGCCAGGATTTCAAACTTAAATTGCTCATTTCCTGTCCAATGTCACCAGAAAACCATAAAAACCAAACCAGCCCAGAAGTATTAATTTTCCTCGACTCCAGAATGTGTCTCTTGATTAAGAGGAATCTGAGCTCATTATTCTAGAATATAAATAGCATTTCCTTATTATTTCAATATGGACCATATAAGGTAATTAGTCTTTAGTTATTATCTTCATTTTTCAAGTTTAAAGAACTTAAAAAAAAAAAAAAAAGCAAAGTAAACACCTCTAACATGACTATATTTAGAAGTCCCTTGGTTTCACTGACACGTCTATTTCAGAACACACACATTTTATTTGTAAGTGAGGCAGGTGGGACTGCTCAGGGAGAAGGGCCTGGGGCTATGACAGATAAACTCTGGCCGGGAGTGGTGAAACCAAGGCCGGGCATTCAGCCATTCAGACCAAGAACTCCCTGTGCTGTTCCCCGGGGTTTCCATCTGCTGCATTCTCCCTTGAAATGTTTTTACAGTGATGATAAACTGACTCCAAACAGAAAAGCCCACAGAACACACGTTCTCTGTTACTGGAGAACGGGTCAGATGTGTTTCTGGCGTGAATGTACATCTGGGCTCTTCAATTGCTCCCTGATGTCGTTAAATACCCATGAAGGGATGTTGAATGCACATCTGAGGCCAGTTACCCGTTGCAAGTAAAATATCATTTGGCTGATTTTCAGAGACACAATCGGGCAGGCATCTTTAGGATTCTGAGAACAACGTTATCAGGCTGTAATGAGGGAGATGGACTTGAACTTTTGTGAGTCTACGTTAGCCCCTGGGGAGAATAAAACTTGAGTCTGAACAGAGCTGGTGGCTTTTCAGCGGCTCCCACCATTGCATCAACAGTCCACAGAGCTTGAGGGAGGGCTAATAACGCTTAGCAAAGGTGCATTTTTAAGAGGCAACACGAAATAGTAGAAGAATCTGGAAGTGGCAGAGAAGCAGAGGCAGGTTCCAACCCAGCTCTGCCACTGACTGGATTATCTCTCCCTTTCTCCAGGTCCTGTGTCCTGGGATGATCATATCTCGTATTTTGCAAGTCTATTTTAAGAACTGGAAGTGATTAAAGTGTTCAGTGCCAAGCGCCATGCCTGCCACTTCGGGGTAGCTCTGCTACAGAATCAGGTGTTAGCCCACAAAGGAAGAAGCATCTTTAGTGGTGGCAGGAAGCAACCTGCCCTCATTCAGCTTGAGATCCACACAGGAGAAAATCTAGCAAGGATGGACGTGCCCAGGTAAGATGCTCAAGAGGGAAAAGATCTCCCAGCCCTGACTAACACACACATACACACACACACACACACACACACACACACACAAGCACTCTCTCTCTTCACGGCCTTGTCGTCAGTCGGAGCACTGGCACCATCATGGCAGTCGCCACGGCAACAGGAGCTGGAACCCAGACTAGGCCCCCCTATACTGCTCACCCCCAATGTCTCAGCTCATGCTTCCCAATGTAATAATGAGTCCCTTGATTCTGACTAGTTAATTCAGAACCAACAGTGGGAAAACTCAGCACCATTTCAGAGAATACCAAATGAACTTGAGCTGAGCCATCACATCAGCCTAAGGAGTGTGTCTCCGTGGGAATGGAACAATCTAGGCTCCAGCCAGCACTGAGGGCAGACACAAAGCCTGGCATTCAGTGTAGCTAATTCCCCAGAAGAGATTTGACAAGGGCCCAAATCCTCCAAAGCATGAAAATTGCATGGGCTCTTAGCAGAGAGGAAGTCACAGGCACAATGCATGGGAAGGAGCATTGGCTGCCCGCCAGGGGCCTCCTATGAGTCAGTTTGCACAGCTAGACCGGCAGGGACATGCAAATGTGCCAATGGCAAGTTGAACTTGGAGCGGGTGAGGCTGCACACAATAGGCACAATGGCAGTTGTCCAGAAAGGTGCTTCTTGGCAGGACACTTGCTGAAGGAAGAAGAGTCAGCTTCCTCAAATTTCAGGGCCCAAACCTGATTCTTCCCATGTCTAGCACCGGGATGGCACTTGTGGTAGATTCCTAAGCAATACTCCCTGCTCTATTGTCTGATTGAAAATTCAAAAATTGCCTTCATGAAAAAGCTACCCTTGGGGCGGTGCCTGTGGCTCAAAGGAGTAGGGCGCCAGACCCATATACCGGAGGTGGTGGGTTCAAACCTGACCTTGGCCCAAAACTGCAAAAAAAAGCCACCCTGTAAGATTTTGTGCATCCCAAAGAGCATTATTCATCCCTTGTCCCTTTGCAACTCCAGAACCTGTTATCACTCTGTGTGGCTAAACTGAAAGATGGCTAGACACAAAGTCATGTCACAGTGCCCACATCTAAGAATCAAGTAAGAGGCCGGGCACAGTGGCTCACACCTGTAATCCAGCACTCTGGAGGCCAAGGCAGGAGAACCCCTTGAGCTCAGGAATTTGAGACCAGCCTGAGCAAGAGTGAGACCCCATCTGTACTAAAAATAGAAAAACTACTTGAGCATGGTGGTGGGCACCTGTAGTTCCAGCTACTCAGGAGGCTGAGGCAGGAGGACTGCTTGAGCCCAAGAGACTGAGATTGCTGTCAGCAACAATGATGCTACAGCACTCTAGCCTGGGTGACTGAGTAAGACTTAGTCTCAAAAAAAAAAAAAAAAAAAAGTTATAAGAATCAAGTAAGAAGAGAGTTCCAGGTCAATACAGATAGTTGATCTTCCTAGGAAATGTGCAAAAAGAGTGAGATGTAATAGGAAAAAAAAAAAAAAAAAAACAGAGAATGCTCCAGAAAGAAGGAACAGCACATCTCAAAACATAGTATAAGAAATTATCATCCTGTGTGTTGATTGCAACGGCTCTTTCTTAAAGTGTGGTCTGAAGACCCACAGTGGCTTTTGGCCTCAGCAACTAAATCCAAACCTCTTGAGGATGGAGCCCAGGAACCTGCACTTCTAGTAAGCACATGGGCTCTTCAAATACAGGGAAATGGGGAGTCTGTGAGATACAAAGGAGGGGCGGGATTGTTGGCAGAGAAGCAAAGACAGAACCCTGGCCACCACCCAGAGAAGTTTCCTGAGGGCAGAAGCAGACAGAGAGAATTTATTTATTTATTTGAGACAGAGTCCCACTCTGTCACCCTGGGTAGAGTGTCATGGTATTATTATAGCTCACAGCAACCTCATACTCCTGGGCTCAAGCAATCCTCCTACCTCAGCCTCCCAAGTAGCTGGGAAAAAAGGCACCTGTCACCACACCTATCTAGTTTTGCTATTTTTAATAGAGCTGTGATCTTTCTCTTGCTCAGGTTGGTCTCAAACTCCTGAGCTCAAGTGATCCTCCCACCTCAGCCTCCCAAAGTGCTATTGAGTATAGGCCGAGTTACCCTGCCCAGCCAGACAAGGAGAATTAAAAATGAACAGAGAACTCTATGATCAGAAGGAAAGGGGGCTGACCTGCACCTGTGCTCATATAGCTAAGCATCTTTTTTCGTCCAACTCCAGTGAGTCAAAGCCCCTTCCAACTAAAAAAAAAAAAAAAAAGACCTGAGTCCTCATCAGGGGAGGATCCTTCCCTCCCCTTCCCTTCTATTAACAAATTCCTTGGAAGGATGTGCCTTACTCCTCTGCTCTTCTGCAGACTGCTCTCAGGCTGCCCTGTTTGGCCCCACTCTGATGACCCTGCAGGAGACTCCAGTAACCTCAGAACAACCAGATGTGACAGGCTCATCATCACAACTTCATCATCGCCTCCCACTCCTGGTTGCCTTCCTTCCTCAAACTTCTCCCCTTGCTGGTCCTCTCTACTACCATTCTCAGGATTTTCTTTACACTTTTTAGAAGGGGAAAAGCATACTATTCTTTGGTCCTCTTACTCTGCCATCCCTTAAATGCTACTGTTCCCTGGGGCCTCCATCACTGAGCAGCCATCCTTCTTGCCTCTATCTGTTACTGTTGCTCTGTAATGAATTATCCTAAAAGTTAGAAGCTTAAAACAACCATTCTGCTTTGAGTCAGGAATCTGGAGAGGGCCAGGGATGATGCCTCTCTACACAACGTCCGCAGCCTGAGCACGGAGGACTCAGAGGCTGAGGGAGACCTAAGGACTGCAAACTGTGTTATGGACAGAATGTATCCCCTGCCCCTAAATTTGTAGATTGAAACCCTAACCCCTAATGTGATGGTGATAAGAGGTGGAATGTTTGGTAGGTGATTATGTTTAGATGAGGTCTTGAGGGTGGAGCCCCTGGGGTGAGATTACTATCTTCATAAGAAGAGGAAGACAAGAGCTTTTTATCAAGGAGACAGCAAGAAGGCAGCTGTCTGCAAACCAGGAAGAGAGCCCTCACCAGACACCAAATCTCCCAGCACCTAGATCTTGGACCTTTCACATTCCAGGCTGTAAGAAATAAAAGGTCTTGTGTGTAAGTCATCCAGTTTAGAATGAATAAGACAGACTAGAAGGAAAGATCTTTACTCATATATATGGTGCCGGGTCTGGGGTTACCAGTCCTGGTGCTAACATATGACCTCTCTATGCAGCTGAGGCTTTTCCATGGCAACTCAGGTGTCAGGTGTATCCTTACAACCAACAAGGCAGTAGCTACATCACCTTTTCTGACCCAGGTTCAGAAGTCCCACAGTATCACTCTTGCCTCATTTCATGGCAGCATGGGAGTCATACATCTATGGAAGTTCAAGGGGCCGGGACATAGATTTTACCCCTTGAAATGAAAAACGTCAAAGAATTTGCAATCACTTTTTAAAAAACTTTTTAAAAAACCACAGATTTTACTATAACTCCAAAATATTCATCTTAAGCCCAGAGCCTACATTTACATATCTAATTGCTTACTTAGAAGCAAGTAATTATATGCATGGACAGCAGGTGCCAGGCACACTGTTAAGTATCTTACTAACTCACGTAAACCTCACAAATAACTGTACAAGGCAAATACTATTATTACCACTATTTTAACAAAGATGTTAAATAATTTGCCTTCAGATCACACAGCAAGTATAATGGAGCGAGAATGTCACCACGGCCGTCTGGCTCCAAATTTTAAATCTTAGTACACTATATGGACAGAGTCAGCACACAAAGCAGTGTTCTCACCCACCATTCCCATAATTAAAATAAAAATGTCTCATACTTCCTACACATTTTCTCCTTGGTAATAATTTACATAAAACTCAACACAAAAGTCTGGGAGCCATCCAGATCTCTTAACCTCATCCCACTCCCATATGGGATATGTCCCCAGATTGCACCAATTATTCCCTTAGAGATTCCCATATCTGCCTACTCCTCCCCATTCCCATTGCCCCAGCCAACATCTCCCAGATTATCGCAGTGAATTTTAACTGGACCTCCTGCTTTCTTTCTCCTTCAGTTTTGAGTCATCTTCCCATCTCCTAGACAGTGGTTCTCAGCCTTCCTAATGCCGCAATGTATTTTCATTGTTAAAAAGGGGTCTCAACTCACAGGTTGAGAACCGCTGCCCTAGAATGATGCTCATAAATGCAAATTTCACCATTATATACATTCATAATTCTTCAAAGACTAGAGTTAAAACCTTAGTGTAACATACAAAATCCCCTCTACTGACATGGCCCCTGACAGCTCTGGGTCTTATTACTTGTTATTTCCTAATTGGCCCTCTGTTCCTTATCACCTGCCACTGCACATCCTCTATAGATGTTTCTGCCTTCTCTTCCCCTCCCAAGTCCAGCCACCTGGCAAACATATCCTTCTAGATCCAGCTCTGACATCCCCTCCTTTAGAAGCTTCCTTTGTCACCTTCCCCAGGAAGAGTTGATCTTTATTCCATTCACTATCTAAAACACTGTCCCACTGTTTTATTTAAAAAGGGAAAAAGAGGGGACAGGCTCATGCCTGTATGAGTACTCTGCACTCTGGGAGGCTGAGGCAGGTAGATCCCTGGAGCTCAGGAGTTCAAGACCAGCCTGAGCAAGAGCAAGATTCCATCTCTACTAAAAACAGAAAAACTAGCTGGGAGTGGTGGGGGGGACCTGTTACTACTCGGGAGGCTGAGGTAGAAGGATCCCTTGAGCCCAAGAGTTTCAGCTTGCTGTGACCTATGATGCCACAGCACTCTACCCAGGATGACAGAGTAAGAGTCTGTCTCAAAAAAAAAAAAAAAAAAAAGGAAAAGCAGAAGAAGAAAACAAATGAAAGAGTCATAAAGAGAACTTCTCCTTAGAATAGAGCTCAAGCTAAAAGCAGCACTCTAGGGGTGATCAGGGTGGGCCGGTGCTGCTTCTTGCTCCCTGGCAGCTGTTCGTACCTCTGTCTTGACAGTCACCTTGGAGCACTTGCCCGCTGGTCTCAGTGCACAGCGGATGTGGAAAACGGGAACATTTCATGGTCCTGCCTTCTCACTCTGCAAGGCCTTAAGAATTCAGCAGGTATTAATATTGCGGTTGTAGAGATGTTGCCTGCATCTAAACAATGCTGAAAGGACCAGTAAAAAGGCAAAGCAAAAAAATCTTAGAAGCAGCTGATTGTATAAACAAGCTCGTGAGGTTAGGTGTAAAAGAGTTACTACAATTACATAACACCAAATAACTTGTCTCCTTTTTTTTCTGCATTGACCCTTGAGTGTGCATGAATGTACCATGTAGACACAGCCAGAGATGCCGAAAGAAACGCATCCTGCAATAATACAGACAGCTCAAAAAGGTAAAATCAGTTTATTTCCCTGATAATACCATAGGTGGGGCACTCAGGGATGTCTGCCAATATCAACTGCAGTGGACAGAATATTATTTGGGATTTACACTTTCTCTCAGCTTCCTCTCTTCTTTCTCTTTCCTCCATCAGTCTTAAAATGCTTCCAAACAAACTGCTCTCTTAAAAGTATGGAGCAGTACTGCTGTTCTGGACTGATACGATCCTGTCATAATGGTCATAAAGTCTAAGATTCTTGTTCTTGGGTATGTTTTTCTTGTTTCTTTATTATTATTATTATTTGAGACAGAGTCTCACTCTGTCACCCTGGGTAGAGTGTCGTGGTGTCATCATAGCTTACAGCAGCCTCAAACTCCTGGGCTGATCCTCCTGCCTCAGCCTCCCAAGTAGCTGGGACTGCAGGTGCCACCACAATGCCCATCTACTTTTTCTATTTTTAGTAGAGACAAGGTCTCACTCTTGCTCTGGCTGGTCTCGAACTCCTGAGCTCAAGGTATCTACCCACCTCAGCCTCCCAGAGAGCTGGGATTTGGGGTCTTAAAGGCATTTCAACCTCCTCCGCCAGCCATCACCCACACCCTTGAGTAAAGGTCAGGGACCTTTATTTCTATACCAGGCAGACATGGGAGGCAGGCTGTCCTGAGTTTTCTATTTCAGTTCCAGCATGTATTAGTTGTGTGGTCCTCTGAAAGATAATTTCCAAGAAATTATCTCCTCACATAAAAAAAAAATTATTGGGACTAGTAACAGTAACCAGACGAACTCATGAGGATGAATCAAGATCACAGGTAAAGCAATAGCTACGGCACTTAGACCCTAAAGAGGCTCAGAGAGCACTGCTGCCTCCTTAACCAGCCCAGCAGTTTTGTTGTGTGTGAGTGGGGGGTCCTCTTAGCTGACATTATCCCCACTTTACTAGGGACCTGCTTTGCTGCAGCTCCCTCTGCACAGGGCAGCATCAGTCCCTGGGCTCCAGTTACACTCCCCTCCAGGCATCCAAAACGTATGGCTAGAGAGACTGAATGTGAGGGAGGTGAAAGCTGTCCACTCAAAATTGTTTGTATTTCTATTTTGAGTATATTAATTCCTCATCCATTCATATGAGCTCCTAGATGACCCACTGGAGAGAATATATGTTTGTGCATTTTCACTTTTAAATTACTTCATTTAAAAATATTGACTAGGCTGGGTGCGATGGCTCATGCCTGTAATCCCAGCATTCTAGGGGCCGAAGGCAGGTGGATCCCTTGAGCTCAGGAGTTCAAGACCAGCCAGAGCAAGAGAGAGACTATTAAAAATGGAAAAATTAGCTGGGCATTGTGGTGGGTGCCTATAGTGCCAGCTACTCTGGAGGCTGAGGTAGGAGGATATCTTGAGTGCAGGAGTTTGAGGTTGTTGTGAGCTCTGATGTCACAGTACTCTACCCAGGGTGACAGAGTGCGATTCTGTCTCAAAAATAAATAAATAAATAATGTTGACTATATTTACATCTATGTCAATGCATATATATATATCCATAAACGTATGTATGAACATGTATTTTTAATTGTCGAAATGCCTTCATATTTCTTGAGAATTAAGCTGTGCGGAAGTGCTCATTTCATTCTCACAGTGACCGTACAAGGTAGGTACAGCTGTTACCCCTACCGGACAGTTGAGGACACTGAGGTTTAGGGATATTAAGTAACTTAGCCAAAGTCGCAGATCTAGCAAGAAAATCTTAGTGCGCTCAAAATTGCTAATTAACTGTTACTGGCGATGCTGGCGTGTTTTTTAAATGGAAACCACGGAGGCTGCAGCCTGGCTGCTTTTAGCTTACCCTGAAGTGCACTTGGAGCTCCCAGCAGACTAGCGGGCGGACAGGTGCTCGCGTAAGACTGACAGCTGCTGTAACCCGAAGCCGCCCAGGGCGCCGCCGGGTCAACTTCCCAAGTCGGAGCCGTCGGAGTGGGCGGGGTCGGGGGAGGGGCCGTGACGTCACCCCGAGTGCGGATAAAGCGCCCCCTGCCGCGGCCGGGACACTCCCCGCGGACTGGGCCACCCCTCACCGTGCCAGGAGCCACCATGCCCCAGACCGTGGTGCTCCCGGGCCCTGCTCCCTGGGGCTTCAGACTCTCAGGGGGCATCGACTTCAACCAGCCTCTGATCATCACCAGGGTAGGCATTGGCCCTTCTTGCTTTTGCAACAAGTTAGGGGACTCTGGCGCCTCGGGACACGTAGGAGGAGGGGGTCCCGGGAGCTGCGAGCGGGACCGTGCACGGCGGGGTCGTGGGCAAGGTGAAGTGGGGAAGATGCGGAGCGGCGTAGAGGTGTCTCAAGGTCTCTGCGCCTGTCCTCTCGGTCCCCTGCAACTTTCCGAGAACAGGTCGAGTGACAGCGTGATTTCCCTGGGCTTCCTTTGGTCACAAACCGATGCGTCCCGAGCAGGAGAGGCGAGGACTGGCCCCGCGGTTCCTCCTTGGAGCCAGATGCTCGTCCCGGCGTTTTCCTGGTCTGGGGCGGGGTGGTAGGCGACACTTCAGCCGGGCTCCGTTCCCGGGGCTCAACCTGGGACGCCCAAACTGGCACCGCTCGTATCAGCCCAGACGAGAAAACATTCCTGGTGCGCGTTCTCGAGTTTCCAAGCATTTCGGATAAATATTTTTCCAAAGCTGGGAACTTGGGTTAGGAATCATCACCCATAACTCAAATTACAAAGAAAACTTGTCAAGAAGTTCCGTTTACCTGGTGGAAAGTAACCACTCAAGCCTAATAACTCTGAAACTAATGCTTTAATATCAAAAGTGGAGCTCTGCGTTATTCAGTGTTCTCTAGAATATTGTCTAATTAGGAAAAAGAAAAGGTAGAGATGGCTCAGCGCCTGGAACTCAGCGGCTAGGGCGCCAGCCACATACATGCAACAGGGCTGGCGGGTTCGAACCCAGCCCGGGCCTGCCAAACAGTGACAACTACAACCAAAAAAGGGCGTTGGCGCCTGTAGTCCCAGCTACTCGGAGCCTGAGGCAAGGGGATCTCCCGAGCCGGAGAGTCTGAGGTTGCTGTGAGCCGTGACAGCCCTCTACCCTCTACCAAGGGCGACACTGTCTCAAAAAAAAAGTAACCTCAGCAGTTTCTCTCCTGTCAGTAAACTTCTAGAATTCGTTCTAAAACATTGTTTGGTCTAGTTGATTTTTTTCTTTCTAACACAAGGGTTTTTCTTATTAGAAAATTAATGTTATTATTTTAGCATCACATCTAAAGCATTTTAAAGCTATTTAAAGACATTAGCTCTTCAGAATGTTATCCTTTTGTTTTCTTTTTCTTTTTTTTTTCTCTTGCTGCCTATACTGTGTTTTATAAATGTGTAGATTATAATCTGTTGGCTCAAGGTTTTCAACAAGGTAATACCTTTCAAATTCTGTTTATAAACCGTGAGATTTGGGAATCAAAGTCCTTTTTAAAACATCGCAGAGCATATACCATATAGAAGCATACAATGAAACATTTCAAGCTTTGTTTTACATTTTCCCAAAGCATATAAACACATCTGACATGTGTTTTTATATGAGATGTGAAGACAGTTTAACCCACCCCTAAAAAATGTTCCTAAGTAACTTAAACAGAAAATGCCTCAGTGATTGGGGCCAAGCAAGTCCTTTTATAGATTTACCAAAGAAAACAGTTTCCATTATCTCTACTGAGAAATATTTCAGTTTCTGGAGTATAGTCTTCGTTTGTTTATATTAAATGAAATAAGCTTTGGAATCATAACAAAGAATAATTAGTGTGTATATTAAATCATAAATAAATAATTTTGCCCAAACAATCATTTAAAAGATTTATAAAATATTTTTTCTGCTACTGTGTAACATGTCAGTATAATTAATCATATGTTTGAAATTTTAAGTTGTTGATAACATGAACATTTATTTTTAAAGCAGTATTTAAACATTCTGGAGTTGGGCAACAGAAGCTACTGGTAAAATGTATTTGATAGATATTATTTGAGAAGCCAATTCTGTCTGGAATTTCTAACTCATAACTGATTGATGTCATTCATTTTGACTCAGTTCAATAACCATGCATGACCAGATATGATTATTTCACTTGACTATGCCTTTTCTCTTTAATCAATTTAATTCTAGGATAACAGGTAAAAAGTAAACTGTTTTGTATCCCAAGTGCCTCCAAAGGCTTGAACATAGTATAGAGTCTTATTGAAAAATGAGTACATATATACTTGAATTTTTATGCTCTAGTGAATGCCTACTCATTGAAAATATTTTCACTGACATGATAAGAATTCTGAAAATCATTTGGAAAAAAGACTAAAAAGTATTGTACAGAATAATTCATGTTGTTACAGGTAGTAGAATTTTGTTTTAGTTGTTATTCTATTTTAAAGGTTGTAAATAAGATTATATGTGTGTTGTTACTATCATATTCTTTTACTTGCCACATATTAGACATTTGTGTGCACTGATTCACTAAAGTCTCATGATAACCCCGTAATAGTATAGTACTGATATCCCCTTTTGCAGATGAGGAGAATGAGGATTCAAAGGGTTCATGAACCTGACAATGATCACAAGAGGTAGGGAAGGATTTGGTGTTGGGTCTCTCTGCCCCCAAAGCCCGCATTTGGAAGTCTGCTCATGTGAAAAATTCTAGTCATTGTCCCAAGGGTTTCTAAGAGGTGTTTTGGATCACTCAACACATCACTGATCTCATTAATTCTACTGTACATACTTAAAGGAAACATAGGCACAGTATGATAGATTGGCTGGATAGTTCGCTTTTTAAATAACGTTATTATGATAAATAGTACAGAATATGTTCTCAGAAGTTTTCCACAATTAAGATAAATGAGAATTGTTTGTTACTTGATTTGTTGATTTTAGATAAGTTCTTAAGAATACAAAGAATTGAAATACCAGCGTCCACACTCAATACCCCCAAAAGCCCCACTAATGAAGTAGATTTCCTCAAGTCCATTAAATCAATGTTTTTTCCTCCTCTAAGCTGTGCTCATCCTTCCCTGCCTCACACTATACAGATGAAGACTGTACCAATACTCCCAGATCATGGAGCTGCAAACAGTTTGTGGGAGAGTGGGTGACATGTATAACTCAACTGAAATTACAGTTTATAAAATTAGGACAAAGGGCCCCACCCTATAATTGTTTACAATCCGGTTTATCAGCCAGATGAATCTTTGTGTCATTACAAAAAATTGAAAGTGGGGCGGTGCCTGTGGCTCAAAGGAGTAGGCAGCTGGCCCCATATGCCGGAGGTGGCGGGTTCAAACTCAGCCCCGGCCAAAAACTGCAAAAAAAAAAAAAAAAAAAAAATCAAAAGTAAGAAATCAAACACAAGACATTCTCAAAACAAATTTAGCAATCGGTTGTGATACATTTGGGCAATCTGTGAGCTATTCTTTGTGCCATCTAAAACTTAAGGTTTGGGCCAAGGTGTGGTGCTTCACACCCATAATCTCAGCACTCTGGGAGGCCAAGGCAGGTGGACTGCTTCAGGTCAGGAGTTCGAGAACAGCCTGAGCAAGAGCAAGACTCCCATCTCTACTAAAAATAGAAAAACTAGTTGAGCATGGTAACAGTGCCTTAGCTACTTGGGAGGCTGAGGCAGGAGGATTGCTTGAGCCCAGGAGTTGGAGGTTGCTGTAAGCTATGATGATGCTACAGCTCTCTACCCCAGGAAAGTGAGATCCTGCCTCAAAACCAGAACAAAACAAAACAAACAAACAAAAACCCCTAAAACCTTAAGTTTGGGATGTTCAGTGTCGGGAGAGAGTTTTTATTTCAAACATCATATACAACTGGCTAAGCATTTCGAAGAGTAAATTTTAAGGTTCACCTCTCTGTGTGAGCATCCGTTCTTTCTTCTTTCATGGAAGTTCTAAGTTTTTGGATCATCCCGAAGGTGGATCTACTCTTACAGACAAGTTACAAATTCTCTTTCACAAAATTCCTTCTGGAATATGATGGCTCCCCTTATCTGAGGGAGATACAGTGCCAATAACTACCACAGCATATGTCTGAGACTAGTACCAAACTCTATATATACCAGGGTTTTTTCCCTATACATACATACCTATGATAAACTTTAATAAATTAGATGCACTACTCTTACACTTTGGGGCTATTATTACCTAAAATACAGGTTACTTGACACCAGCACTGCAATACTGTAACAGGTGATCTGATATTTGTGTATATGCTGGAGAACAGGACAATTCATGACCTGGGTGAGATGGAGCAGGGTGGCCATGAGATTTCATCACACCCCTCCTCAAGGCACACAACTTTTAACGTATGAATTGTTTATTTCTAGAATTTTCTCTTTGATATTTTCAAACAAAGCTTGACCACAGGTAACCAAACCTGGGAAAACAAATGGCAGATCAGGGAAGACTAGCGTACAGTACACATTTCTTTTGCGCAGGTGACATAAGAAGATATACAAACCTGATGCCAGTGTCTCTTTTTCCTCTTTCCCGTCTCCCCACTATCGCTCCTTCCTATCCAGAGCACATCCAGGACTGAGGATGCTATGTGGCCTTGGGTACCAACAAACATGTTAGCGTTTGCTTAAGTTTTGCAGACTTTGACCCAGAAACGTGTGTGACTTGATTATAAACTAGATCTGAAATTTGGACTTTTTAGAAAGGACTGTTTGCATTTGAATGCAGTTCTATCCCAGGCCAAAGCAGTTGTAGTGGGAAAGGTTGACTGAATAAAAACCTGTATAATTTTGTTCTCACAAAGACCACGTCTACAGGAGAGCATGGGTTCATGTGTTCATGACGCACTCCCATCTCACAAATATCTGTCACACGCAGAATGGCCTGTGTGTGAGAGGCACTGTCAGTGTGCAGTTGTAACGCCCATGGGTTTCTATCTCCTGAGAAGCTCATATATTGGTAGAAGAGAAGGGACATGTACATAAATTGTCATGATGTATACCTGTCTAGGATTCCACCAGAAAATTATAGCCAAAGAAATAGATAGGAGGAGTTGGGGGAAGGATACCTGCAAGAGAGGCATTGGGGATGGTGGAAGAGACAGACTCAGGTGGAAATTTCAGATTTTTCCTGAATATGGGTGTAATACAAGTGTTCTTATTTGGACTGGCCAGAGAGGAACTCAAGACACCAAGGACAGGGGCACCATGTTTTATTCAGCTCATGGCAGCCAGTGAGCTAGCATAAGAGGTCTGTGCAAGCAGAAGGCCCTGCACACTTTCATACCCAATAGGACAATAGTGGCAGCAGTTACACAATCATGACATTACTGTGTACAGTTATGATTATCTAGGAAAGGATGACAACTTTCAGTGGCACTGTAGGTGGGAAAGCCCAAACAATTTTGTCTGGCCCACAATGGGACCCTTAAGCAAGCTTCTTACACTTTCTGAGCATCAGTAATCAGTATTTATTTTGTTTTGTTTTGAGGCAGAGTCTTTTATTTATTTATTTATTTTTGAGACATAGTCTCACGCTGTCACCCTGGGTAGAGTGCCATGGTATCATCATAGCTCACAGCAATCTCAAACTCTTGGGTTTAAGCCATCCTCCTGCCCGGGCCTCCCAGAGCGCTAGCATAACAGGCATGAGCTACCATGCCTGGCCCATTGTGTATTGAGGCAGAGTTCTTGCTCTGTTGCCCCAGATAGAGGGCAGTGGCATCATTGTAGCTACTGCAGCCTCAAACTCCTGGGTTTGAGCTGGATCTACTGGCTCCTTCCACCATGTCCAGCTAGTTTTTCTATTTTCACTAGAGATGGGGTCGCACTCTTGCTCAGGCTGGTCTCAAATGCCGGAGTTCAAGTGATCCTCCCACCGTGGCCTCCCAGAGTGCTGGGATCACAGGCATGTGGCACTGCGCCTGACCTAGACCATTTACATTTAATGAAATGACTGTTATGGTTTAATTAAAATCTACCATCTTGTTAGTTGTTTTCTGTTCTTCATCCATGGAGAAGAAACCTTGAGTAATTACAAACTTCCCTTGTATCTGCAGTGCTCAGGGGTTCATACACTCATGCTAATGCACACTGGATCTTTATCCATTTGTTAGTCATTTTATCTGAATTTTTCTTAACAGCTGGTATGGCGGCCATACTAGTATGTTCAGCTCTAGGTGAGCCCGTGCTCACATCTTACCTTTTCTGGGAAGCACCTGTCCTTCCTTAGATTTCAGGTTCATTGTCCCATGACTTTAGCTCTCTGAAGATTTTCATAAAAGTTATGATTTTATGATTTAGTGTATTATCTGGCTCCTTATTGGTGCAAGAATGATTTTTCCTCCAGATTCCCACCCCTTGGGTATCTTATCTTAGTTCAGGCTATTATGACAAAGTTGAATAAACTGGGTAGTTTATAACCAACAATAATTTATTTCTCACAATGCTGGAGGCTGGACAGGTCAGATCAGGTGTCCAGCATGGCTAGGTTCTGCTGAAGGACCTCTTCCAGGTTGCACACAGCTAACTTCTTACTGTTTTCTCAAATGGAGGCAAGAGAGCTAGGAGAGCTCCCTGGGGTCTCTTTTATAAGCGCACCAGTCCCACCTCTGACCCGAGTAGCTCCCAAAGGTCCCACCTCCAGATACCATCAGATTGGGAAGGAGTTCAACATGTGAAATTTGGGAGGCCACAAGCCTTCAGCCTATTGCATGCCCCTTGTATGAATTTTAAAGATATTAAATTATAGGCATGTTACAGCAGTTTAAATTTAAATATAAAAGTTGACTGCATACAGTAAAACTCCTTTCCCCAATAGAGATTTATGGATGAGAAAAAACTAAAAAATAATTATTATTTTCAGGATAAACATTTTATGTTTTTTTATATTTTCTTTATATTTAATGACCAAATTACATGTGAAAAGTAAAGTAAAATTCATATAGAACAATGTTGTTAGTTGATTTAAAAAAAATGTTTTTAATGCCAGATGCAGTGGCTCACTCCTAGAATCCTAGCATTCTGGAAGACTGAGGTGGGAGGATCCCTTGAGCTCAGGAGTTCGAGACCAGCCTGAGCAAGAGCAAGTCCCCATCTCTATTAAAACTAGAAAAACTGGCAGGCATTGTGGTGGGCACCTGTAATCCTAGCCTCTCAGGAGGCTGAGGCAGGAGGATCACTTGAGCCCAGGAGTTTGAGGTTTCTGTGAGCTATGATGCCATAGCACTCTACCCAGGGCAACAGAGTGAGACTCTGTCAAGAAAAAAGAAAAAGACTCAGTACCCATAGCTCAGTGGTTAAGGCACTGGCCACATACACCAAGGCTGGCAAGTTCATACCCGGCCCGGGCCTGCTTAAATAACAATGACAACTACAACAAAAAATAGGCGGGTGTTGGGGCAGGCACCTATAGTCCCAGCTACTTGGGAGGCTGAGGCAAGAGAATCACTTAAGCCCAGGAGTTTGAGGTTGCTGTAGGCTGTGACACCACGGCACTCTACTGAGGGTGACATGCTGAAACTGCCTCAAAAAAAAAAAAAAAAAAAAAATTAACAAATTATTTTTAATCAAAGTAAAATAAGATTAAAAAAATAATAATAATAAGGGCGGTGCCTGTGACTCAGTGGAGTGGGGTGCCGGCCCCATATGCCGGAGGTGGTGGGTTCAAGCCCAGCCCAGGCCAAAAACTGCAAAAAAAAAAAAAAACACAAAAAAAAGAAAATAAGATCAGACAGTTATGCAAGATGTTTTGAAAGAGAATAACAGAAGCAATGATTGACAAAACATGGTTGGTTAAGAAACAAAATCATTTAACATGGTGTAAAAACAGACCTAACACAATTGACCAATTAAGAGTTATTCTGAGTTAGCTTTAAGATTTTTCTGCCCAGTGAAACATTTAAAAGTTTACTGAAATTAAAATGTCAGACACAAAACTCAAGACATGGCAGGATGTTGGTTTTTAAATGGTGCCCTGATTTTTTCCAGATCACTCCAGGAAGCAAGGCGGCGGCTGCCAACCTGTGTCCTGGCGATGTCATCCTGGCCATTGATGGCTTTGGTACAGAGTCCATGACTCATGCCGACGCGCAGGACAGGATTAAAGCAGCGGCACACCAGCTGTGTCTCAAAATTGACAGGTGCTCCTTAATTAATGGTGCTGAAATCTGATCTGTTTTGCAGGGGAACCTGAACCGGTACTATAAATGGCTTCATCTTCTCAGTGGGAAGGAGTATCACAGGGCCTAGAGTTTCCACTGGCTTTTTTTGACATCAGCCACTGTAGTCTGTTCTTCACTAAAGTCAGTGAATCTAATAGCTACTGACAAACCATCTCTAAAAAGAATTATTTCTGGAGTGTCAGAATAATGAGGGAAGCTATCAGAATTTTTTTTCCCTGCAGGTAATTGGCTGTGAAAAGAGAACCATTAGCTGCATGAGCGCTGAACAAGAGGACTAGTTGAACTTCTGTTCTCAGGGTGGTGGAAATTGAAATGGAATTTAGAGATTCTCCCCAAAGAATCTCTTGGCTTGCCAAGATATGATCATGTTGAAAATCGGTCTCTAATATTCTGTATGCTTTTGATTATTTTTGTACAGCTTTTGATTATTTTGTACAGAATTCAGCCCAGAAGGCAGAAGAGTGTAACATGAGTGTATTAGGTACTGGAACATTTCTGACCACACACTCTCCCCAAAATTAAGAAATTGAACCCAGCCTCTTGCCATCAGATCCCTGATCTCAAACTGAGCCATGAAAATAATGGTTTGCTATTGTAGAGGTTCTCAGATGTGTTTATCCTGTTTGTATCATAGTCACCATTTTCCCTGTTGTTGTTGCTGGACCAAGAAGTCCCTCTCCTGTCACCCAAGCCAATCAACAGAGAAGAGGATAAGAGATCAATGGATTCACTTTTATTTACAGGAAAGCCAGCGATTCTGGAGAGCAGTGAGAATATATCCCCAAAGAACTGCTCTGCCCACTCTTTCCCTTTGTTACCTTTTATTCTCACAGTAAATGTAAACATCAGCAATGCTATTACCCTTCAAACAGATTCCCTCTCATCCATTACAAAGTTACATAATATCTTCCCATTTTGAAGTGGTTACATCTTCAAAGCATTTTTATTCTAGACTAAATTTGTAGTCAGTACTTCACTGGGTACACAGAGTGCCCTGGGTCCTTGACTGGTACCATGGAGTCCAGTGCCCCAATTTATCTATGACTGTAACCCTGGAAGTGAATAAAACAATCTCCAGGTCCAGCCTTGTTAGAGCCGGACCTGCAGTGCCCTGAAGGAAATTGCTGTGCAGGTGAACAGTGGCAGGTAAGAGTGTGGATACATCAATGTATCCACCAGTCTGCCATTTCATGGGGTGAAATAGGTACACTCCTTCCCAATCCACGTGTAACCAGCACACAGCCCCGTAGGAGCCACAGAGTCCCATGTCCATGCATGAGAAGGTTGGACAAGCCACATTTTTTTGTTTCCAGTACCAAATCCGCCTGGCTGGTCACATGCTGTCTTCTGGAGATGGCCTGCATAAGGCAGGAGGGAAGGAAAGGAGACATAGGGAAGTTGTCTCCTGGTCATCTGCAGGCCAGAATCTCCCTCTCCCGGGCTGTTTCCACTTGCATCAGAGGCCCACTGTCTCCAGAACGTGCAGTTTAGATCTAGTCTAGATTTTCCCCAAAAGGACGCTAAAAATGTTAAGACTAATTGGATGGGAATATACAGAATAATAAGCAAAAAATCATTGCTTTTGCTTAAATTAATAAGGATTGCTGGTATTTTTGTATGAAATTCATATTTTTATATGAAAATTGGAAGCCCCATCAGACTTTGGAATTTACGAACTTGATTTTATTTACAGGGCAGAAACCCGCTTATGGTCTCCGCAGGTGTCTGAAGAAGGAAAAGCTCACCCTTATAAAATCAACTTGGAATCAGAACCCCAGGTATGAATTTTAGAGTCATTTATGTCATTGTATATTTTTTTATAAATGATAAGAAAATATCATTTATATTTGGGAGTGCCTCCCAAATATAAAAACCGAAACAAGTCTCCTCACGAGCCAGTTGCCCGCCATCACTCTGTGAGATTAGTTTATATTATTCGTGTTTTCTTACTTCAAGGAAAAGCAGAAGTGTATGCAGGCACACATTTTTTTGAAGACAAATATGTTCACATTAGGAAGAATTTAGCTAAATCTACATAGAATCCACTTTTTTTTTTTTTTTTCATTTCTTATGATGGACTTCTGTCAAGTGGCCATGAGGTAATAGAAGGAATTTAAGTTGTTAAAACAGAGCAAACCAAAAATAAGTGCTACCAATTGAAACAGTGTCTCTAATCTAGCTGTGATGGTGAACTTCAATTCTTTATGGTCTCACCGGATCTTAATTTTGCATCCTTTCTTTAATTCTTAATTCTGGGGTTTTATAATTAAGTTCACTCTTTGGAAAGAGTTGGCGATGATCTGCAAATAATAAAAGATTTTCCCTTGAGGCAATTGTAATGAGCTAAATTAACCTCATCATCTGATGTTTATGTGACTACTCTCAAAAGAACCGAAAATAAAAACTTGAAATTAAATCAAACCTTGATTGTGATGTACTAAAAAAGTCTAATTAAGTAAAGCATTTTAGAACCTCTACTTACAGCTTCTAAGGTTTAGAGATGTGTTTTTATATCCCTTTTGATACAAGTGTTCCTAGTAGACTAATTAGACATTCCTCATCTGTAGTTTTTCTCTAAATCTAATGAAAATGAACTTAAAATGTATGCATAACTTAAGCTTTAGCAATATCTCCCCTTTCAAGATCATGAACTCCTGAATCTATCCTTCAAGTTCATAAGCCTCTGTTTTCTTCTACATGAAATATCTTTTGGGGCTTCTCAAATTTGCACATTGAGTATCTAAAGGAAATCAATAAGTGGAGGCTCTTGTTATTAGTGGGACTCCCAGGTTTCAATCAGAAAGTCTCCTGGTGATGTAGTTGCCTAGGTGGCAAGACTTCCTAGAGGCTGGGAAGGCCTTCCCCATTACTACCACAAGGTCATTAAAAATTACATGGGGTCAGGCTGGGTGCAGTGGCTCACGCCTGTAATCCCAGCACTCTGGGTGGTTGAGGCAGGTGGATTGCTTGAACTCAGGAGTTCAAGAGCAGCCTGAGCAAGAATGAGATGCTGTCTCTACTAAAATAGAAAAACTAGCTGGGCATGGTGGTGGGCGCCTATAGTCCCAGCTACTTGGGTGGCTGAGGCAGGAGGATCATTTGAGCCCAAGAGTTTAAGGAGCTATGATGATACCATGACACTCTAGGCTGGGTGACAGAGTGAGACTCTTTTTATAAAAAAAAAAATGTGGGATGAAAGTTTTATTTTCAGTTAAAATACAATCCCTCCAGGAGAAGCAGCATTCTGAGTACTATCACCTATAGAGGGATGAGTTTGTTAGGTGCCCGTCCTAGACTTTTGACAGATGTGAAGGTAGCATTTTAACCTAGAGACTGCTAAGAGGAAGAAGAGGAGAAAACAGGCTCCAGATGGAGTTAGCAGCACACAAGATAGTTATGAAGGTGGCAATCATGAGGCTGTCTTCACGTGGCGGCCCCTCAGCACAGCCCGCAGCTCAGGAAATAGCTGACAGGAATGAAATTCGTTGGAGGACCCAATCATGAACTGCAAATTTTCCGACATTGCCCAGGACCAGATCTGAGAACTGGTTCCCAGAATGGCATCTGCCACCCCTATCCTCAGCTGTCACTTTGCAGAAGTGATCTTTAACATTGAGCAGGATGTTTAAATAAGAACTTTTTTTGAGACAAAATCTCACTCTGTCACCCTGGGTAGGCTGCTCACAGCAACCTCAAAATCCTGGGCTTAAGAGATCCTCCTGCCTCAACCTCTTGTGTAATCGGGACTACAGGAGCTCACCACCGTGCCCAGCTGGTTTTTCTATTTTTAGTAGAGAGGGGATCTCGCTCTTGCTGAGGCTGGTCTCGAACTCCTGAGCTCAAGCAATCCAACTGCCTCAGCCTCCCAGAGTGCTGGGATTAAAGGCGTGAGCCACCATGCCTGGCATATTCAGGCAAGACTTTCTGCTTTTCGGGTAAGTGAGCAAAATACAATACAGTGAGACGGGATCTGAGTGCTGATGCTGGCTCACCCTGGCATACTAGTGGGCTGGCAAATCACAACACTTCCAATCAACATTTTCCTTGATGCAAGAAAAGATGAGAAGAAGAAAAACTAGCTCAAGGCAGAATTATCACTTTTTTATGACCCTTTGCAGTTAATGCCCAAGTCCATCTGCTTTCTTTCAGCCTTGTCAATTTCAATTTATGCCTTAGGGGCAACTCATGAGACCATATGATGCTTTTAAAATGAAAGAAGGAAAATTTAAGGCCTAATACAGGCATTGGCTGCCCACCAAATATAGCCTGGACAAACTAGATGGAATTCTGCATTTCCTTGTCCATACATAGCACACATCCAAAAAAAAAGCAAATTATTTTTCCACTCAGAATTTCACCTAATTTTTTAAACCCAATTACATCCATGTGGGATGTATAATATGAAGCCACTCAGGCAGATCTGACCGAAGTACCGAATCCCCAGGCATGCACAGCCTGGTCACATTTCCCACCCTGGAGGTCAGACAGGCATGAGGAGCTCACTGACCTGGAGGCCACATGTGGCCTTCTGGATCCTTCAGTGCACTCTTTTGGCTGAATCCAAATTTTACTGAGCAGATTCCTAGAACAAATCCTTTTAATAAAGGGGTTTGGGTTTGGTCAAGGAGTCACACTTGGGGAGGTGTTTTGCTGACATCTCTAAAGAATTAGAATTTAAGAGTATGCTGGCCAGCTCACAGTGGCTCACACCTGTAACCCCAGCACTCTGGGAGGCCTAGGCAGGAGGATCCCTTAAGCTCAGGAGTTCAAGGGCAGCCTGAGCAAGAATGAGACCCTGTCTTTACCAAAAATAGAAAAACTAGCCAGGTGGAATTTAAGGTTGCTGTGAGCTATGCCAACATGGCACTCTATCCAGAGTGACAGAGTGAGACTCTGCCTCAAAAAGAGGGGGGAAAAAAGGAATTTAAGGGTAATTCTGAGTTGAAGCTCACGACAGGCCTCTTTTGCGAGGCTGTGAAGTGTTAATTTATGACAATGGTTAATCTAAAAGTTGTATTTTAAAATATAATCTTAATTTTAAATGCTCTGGCTTTTGTCAATCATTTATTAGCCCATGTGGCCCACATTTTGGACACATGCCACTAGAAATAGTGGCATTTATGATACTGCAAATGGGAAGAATGAAGTAAGATTGGTTTTTAAAGAAAAGGGCGTAGAGATTAGGTTAAGGGCTCCAGCAGCCAGTGAGATGGAGATGGAGCCTTAACCATTCCATTGGTTTGAGTCAGGCCTCATTCTGCCTGGCATCCTCTCCGAGAGGCCAGCGTTTGAAAGGCTCAGAGCTAAGACCCATTTCAGTTCTTTTCCTAATGGGCCAAAGCCTGTGACTTCTCCCCCTCCTCCTCATGAGATTGTTGGGCCAGATTTCTAGATGATCAGGTCACAGAATTTGGTACTTCAGGACAGACGTTCTCTACACGAAATAGGTGCATTGCAGCTCATCCCCCACTATCTGAAGATCCTACAATGCATACTGGAACTACATGAGGTGATAATAATCAGACGGTGAATTTAATTTATGGACTAAGATTGAAGAAAAGGTTAGCTATGGTTATGTTCTTTTAAAAAAAATACAGAGCTGAGATGTCTTCCTCCCTCCCAAAATGACAACTCTAGAGCCATCTTCTGGGGAACGACAATGTCAGTCAGAGAAAACACACGCCGTTAGCATACTGTGCTTTAAGATGTCGATGCAGATGGACAGCAGTATCCTATTAAGCAAAGCAAAATTTGAGTCCTTGTTTCTCAATCGAGTCAAATTTTATTTGAAGTTATGTGATCTTTGCTACGGGGATAAAATATTCTTTTACACTTTAAAATAATATCAATTCACTTAAATTTTTTTTTAAATACTATATCCTCCCATCCCAGCCCAGCCACAAATAATAAAATGCTAGTTGGTTTTTTTCCCTATGCATAGTGTTAGGCTTGAAGAACTTTTTCTTCTTTTTTTTCTTTCGAGACAGAGTCTCACTCTTGTCACCCAGGCTACAGTGCTATGGCATCAGCCTAGCTCACAGCAACCTCAAACTCCTGGGTTCAAGTGATTCTCCTGCCTCAACTTCCCTAGCAGCTGGGATCACAGGCACCTGCCACTGCACCTGGCTAACTTTTCTATTTTTAGTAGCAACAAGGTCTTGCTCTTGCTCAGGCTGGTTTCAAACTCCTGACCTCAAGTGATGCTCCTGCCTCAGCCTTCCAGAGTGCTTGGATTACAGGTCTGAGCTACTGCACCCAGCTAGGGAACTTTTCCTTTACACAGTTACAGTAATAGTGGATATAAACTTTTAATATCTTGATTTTTTTTATTTTTTTCAAACAATCAATAAATAGTTAAATTCTGTTTTTATGAAGTTAGACTTGTATCTTAGACTTAACGGGGACCTTACACGTTGTTTAGATTGACCACCCCAGCAACTGAGTTAACTTCTTCCATATAACCCTAAGCATGGTCTCTGAAAGTGACCGGGCATATGCACTTTTCTGTATAAGGCATTTCTCCAGACTAAAGATAAGTCGTTAGAACTCTTGGTCCTTCTTCAAAGCTTATGTCCTTAAATAAACCGTTTGTTCAACGTTAGCTAAACAGCTCAGAGGTATTATGTGCCAATCACAATAGAGGAAAGAGGCTTTTAAGAAGCAAAAATAGTTATTTTCTAAAAAAGGAAGAAGTCATCTCCATTTCCATATAAAAGATTGCATCATTGCCATAAAAGATTTGATGATAAAGATCAACTTACATGTACATTCAAGAAGCGTGTGGGTGGAAGGCATCTATATTTTCATAATGTTAACTTTAAATTACAATGTTTTGATAACTGGATGGCAGCCTCTACGAAACAAGCGTTCAATTGTCAGCATTTGCCCAAAGTCTTCCCCAAAGATTTATGGGAAACATTTGAAAGAGATCACTGCAGAGAAAATGATTATAAAGGTGACTTTATTTTTCATTCGAGGGGTGAGTATGATGAGGGGATGATTGTTCATAAATATAATCATTGCCTCATTGTGGCTTGATCTAATATATAATCACTTCATGTATTTCATATATTATATATGTACATGATTTGACCCCCATTCTAGTTCCATATAGTTCCATCTATATATGGAACTCAAACATGCTGTTTCTATTGGAGATGGCCCTGAATTGTAAAGATTGTCCGAATCTTTACCTGTGAACAGTTTCTCTGAGTAAGAAGTTGCAAGGTCTTGTCTTTTTTTTTTTTGGGGGGGGGGGTGTGTTAAATTCAGTAACTCCCCTTTATTTTTTTATTTTATTTTTTTATTAAATCATAGCTGCATACATTGATATGATCATAGATAAGGTCTTGTCTTTGGCTGCCATCATTGCTGAGGTCTTTCCAAGCCCTTGGGAGACTTCTGTCAAGAGCTATCATTCTCCCAACATCAGCAGAATTCTGACGAGTTACTTAGATTTACTTGGGGCAGCTCTAGCATTTCATTAATTCAAAATATCATTTCTCAATATAAGCTCCTAACATTTAAAAACAATATTTATAAATATATTAATTATGGGGGATGATTAACTTAATTGAATTCTTAGGAGATAAGAATGATTTCTAGTTTTGTCTGGGTAGAATAAACACAAGAGCTGGACTATATACATTTTATATTGTTATTTTCAATTACTCATAATCTTTCCAGGAAAAAGAAAATAGGAATTAAAGTGGAATGGCAAACTTCTAATTGGTTTTGTCTTTTGAGTCGGTTTGACCATCAGTGATGATGTAAGACTTGGATAGAATGTTGCCTCTTGGGTTCCTACTTAAATTTCTTGTTTACCTTTGCTGTATACACTTCATTGTGCTTTTTGAAATAACTCTAGAAGCCCATGAACTAATGCTTTGCAAAGCTGAAATACAAATATTTGTAGCCTGTCTTAGAGACATCTCCTTTCATGATGATCAGAGTAGAAAACAGAAAAAAAAAATTAACAAAATACATATTTGTGACCTTGTAATATACATAACCAAAACTGAAAATGGCAAAGAAAAGGCTTGGGGCTGATTAACTTATGTGCTGCTAGTTGGAGGTACAACTGGAGATTGTTAACACACAAATATTTTTAGAAAAGTTGCCTTATTTACAGGACAGTCACCCTCCGTGTTTATTTATCATGTTAAGGTGAAAAAGAAATGAAGAGCAGAAGTTCTTCCTCCACGCAGATGCAAAGCCATTATCATATGTTAAGTAGTTTTTGTAAATTCAATTCTATTTACAAAAATCTTAAGGCAGACCATACTTGTTTAGAAAAATAAAAAATGAAAGCTAAACTCCACAAAGCTGAGTCATTCATTCCTGCCTAATTCACTCTTTAATTGGCCTGAGAGATTTATAATCCACCAAAACTCAATTAGGCAATTAGGCAATTAGCCTTCTGTCTTCTTTCCTATCAGAAAGACCTGAATCATGGCCATTGTCATTTCTTACCATTATTTCTGGTTCATTTTTTCACGCTACAATGACTAATCATAGCGGTTAATTATAAAATGCAGTCAATCCAAATTTATTACTCAATCAGCTAAAACAATCAGATTGTACCACTTTGCAAATTTCTGGCCACACACATTGTCACAGATTCTAGGATTCATTTTTCTGAAGCTGCGTTTGGTTGTTTCAGTCCTCCTGCCACCTAATGGCATGCCTCCCCTCCCTCCTCTCCCCTCCCTCCCTTTCTTCCTCCGTCTTCCTTCCCTTCTCCTCCTCCTCTTCCCCGTCCCCTCCCCCCTCCTCCTTCTTCCTTCCTTTTTTTCTTTTGGGTTTGTTTTTTTTTTTGGATAGGGTATCATCTTGTTGCCTGGGCTAAAGTGCAGTAGCATCATCACAGCTCACTGCAACCTCAAACTCCTGGGCTCAAGTGATCCTCCCATCTTAGCCTCCTAAGTAGCTGGAACTATAGGTACCACCACACCTGGGTGATTTTTAAAATTTCTGTAGAGATAGGATCTCTCTATGTTGCCCAAGCTGGTCTTCAACTCCTGGCCTAAAGCAATCCTCCCAAAATGTTGGGATTATAGGCGTGAGCCACCCCCCAAAACCCCCCTCCCCCGCTAGATTGTCTCTTTTACCAATTTGGTTTCTTGTCAAAGGTATTTTTTAAAAAGCAGAATTTTTACCTAGATGGGTCAAAATGATTTGGTAAGTTATTCGTAAATGCTCATTCCCTTTCTGTTTTACTCTCCCGCTTCTTAAAATAGGGGAACATTTATTAAGATATTAACAGAAGAGAAAGTATATGGAGGTTGTACTTGGCAAAATTTTAAGTGTAATAATTTTTTCTAAGCTGTAAGTCTCATTTGGGACACAGAAGTTCCATATTCAAATGGCGGCTCACACCTTAATCCCAGCACTCTGGGAGGCAGAGGCAGGTGTATCCCTTGAACTCAGGAGTTTGAAACCAGCCGGACAAGAGTGAGACCTCATCTCTACTAAAAATAGAAAAACTACCTGGGTGTGGTGGTGGCACCTGTAGTCCCAGCTACTCGGGAGGCTGAGGCAGGAGGATCACCTGAGCCCAGGAGTTTGAGGTTGCTGTGAGCTAAGACATCACGACACTCTACCTAGAGTGACAGAGTGAGATTCTGTCTCAAAAAAAAAAAGAATTTTCTTAAGGCTACAGATGAAGATAAGAAGTCAGTAGGGGGCCAACAAGAGATGCAAAGTTTTAGTTATTTTATAATATTTTAAATAAGGTTCTTATTTAAGGATCTTATTTATGGTCCACACCTTAATATTTGGTAGGTGAATATAGCACATGTAAATTTCAGAGAAAAATCATAACAATTTATACCTAGCTTTTCCTCTAACCTTCCCATTAATGTCCGAGTGGGTAAAGCAGCCTTTATTAACGGTAGCCATGCTGTTAGTTGTGCTCACTAACGCCCTGTTGTGCGTTCTGTGGCTGTGTGTGTTTTGTCTGCCGTTGTACAGGAATTCAAACCCATTGGTACCGCGCACAACAGAAGGGCCCAGCCTTTTGTTGCAGCAGCAAACATTGATGACAAAAGACAGGTAGTGAGCGCTTCTTATAACTCACCCATTGGGCTCTATTCTACTAGCAATATCCAAGACGCCCTGCACGGACAGCTCCGGGGTCTCCTCCCTAGTTCGCCTCAAAAGTAAGTATTGGACTCCCTGTCCTGGCCACCATGATCATCTGGTTTCTTTTCTTTTCAAAAGTCCAGCTCTTGCTGTTTCATTTTTATGTTCTTGAAGGCATTCTCAAATCTTTATTCTAAAAGGCCAGCTAATTATTCTGGAGTCCAATCAGCCAATTCCTGAATGTTTAATGAATAGATGGTTGAAAAGAAGAGATTGTCCTGGTTGCTTCACTGCCCTCTCAGTTATGAGGATATTTTGGTGGTAAATAATCCTCTCTGTGCAATTAGCATTACTTTAATTTTATTGTTTTAAAAATGTGTCTTCCACTGAGGGACCTTTTTAACCCTTTGTTTTTTGCAGGATGTGAACTACTTTGAACACAAGCATAATATTCGGCCCAAACCTTTCGTAATCCCAGGCCGAAGCAGGTTATAAGTGCTAAGATTGTGAAGTTTGGAGCGCATGGCTTCTTTATTTTTTTCTTCATTTTTTAATTTGTATATATTCTTGGGGTACAAGTGCAATTTTGCTACATTGACTCTTGCATTGTGGTGAAGTCGGTTCCAATGTGCCCCCGTCACTAGAGCTGCATACTTTGTACCCACCATGTAACCTCCCATCACCCAGATGCATGCTCTGTTAATCAAGACTTACTAATCCACCCAGAAAAGTAACTTTTGAGATTTGTGGAGTGGCTCTTCATTATGACGCTTATTTCAAAAGTAAAACACAAAAAACTCACCTAGCAGAGAACAGCAGCCAAATAACCTCCATTTCCAAGAGTAAATATTGATGAGATTCCACAGCTGTGAAATTTTATATCATCACCAAGTATATTTATAGCTAATACACCTGTTGCACTGGGGATTCCACTGAGAGCACAGTGACCTTTGAGTCAGGCAATGGCAGGAAAGCCCTGCCAGTGGGAACAGAAATGGAAACCAGCTCCCCTCTTCCCCAGGCACACATGTGGAAGCTGGTGTTGCCTTCCTGTGTCTGAAAGACTCCAGGCAGCCCACCTCAGAACCTGTTTCTGATGCACCTTCAAATTCCACTAATGCTAGCTCATAAATAAATATGAAGTTGCATTCTTGTGGATTCTTGCAAAGGAATAAAGGACATATAGAAAGGTACTTTTGCACTTCAGTGGGGATAGCTATACAGTAAGAGCTTGGAGGGAGGAGAGTGTATTGGACAGGACTGAAAAAATTGAAATAGTAATGAACATTCTCATCTATCAGTGAGAGAAACTGATCATCTTCAAAAGTTCCTTTTCGATTGTTTCCTCTAGAAATTGAACTCCAGCCTGAATGCCCTCTATTGCCATATTCTGCCTCAGGAAAACTTAAATCCATCCCCTTGAGCTCAGCTAAGTCAGTTAACCCAGAGGCTAGATTGATCCTTCTGGAGCACTGAATAATGATTTGCATCAGATGTCCCAAACTGGTGGCCCATAGATGGATTCAATTCATGGACTTTTTTTGAGACAGAGTCCCATTCTGTCGCCCTGGATTGAGTGCTGTGGCATCCTAGCTTACAGCAACCTCAAACTACTGGGCTCAAGAGATCCTCCTGCTTCAGCTTCCCGAGTACCTGGGACTACAGGCACCTGCCACCATGTCCGGCCAATTTTTCTATTTTTAGTAGAGATGGGGCCTCACGCTTACTCTGGCTGGTCTTGAGCTCCTGACCTCAGGAGATCTACCAGCCTTGGCCTCTCAGAATGGTAAGATTACAGGCCAATTTTTAAACTGTTAATATTCCTGGAGTTTTATTACTAGTTATGTTTTTTCCATTATTCATCATAATTGCACCTGATCTTAGCCAAAAGGCTGAGAAGCAATTTATTTCATCATAATTAAAATATTTTAAAAGACTGGTGTTTTATATGCAAACATAAAATTTTTAAGGCTAAAGTTGTAATTGAAAATATATACAAGGCTGGGCATGGTGGCTCACGCCTGTAATCCTAGTATTCTGGGAGGCAGAGGCAGGTGGATTGCTTGAGCTCAGGAGTTTGAGTCCAGCCTGAGTAAGACCCTGTCTCTAACTAAAAATAGAGAAACTGAGCCAAGAGGAGCACTTAAGCTCAATCGTTGGAGGTTGCTGTGAGGTATGATGATGCCATGACGCTTTATCCAGGGTGACAGCTTGAGACTCTGTCTTAAAAAAAAAAAAAAAAAAAAAGAAGTAAACAAATAAAAATATATCCATAGTATTTTAGATTCAAATAATAAAATACAATCCTGTGAGTGGATTTTCAACATGTCTCTTCCAGAAGTGAGTCCCAAAAAGTCTGTACACAAAGTGGAGAAATTAATTCTCTATCAAATGACCTTTCTGGGCATATTCTCAACCTATTAGATGGTCTCACCATGTAAGCCAACCTCAGCGAATCTCATTAGCAGGAGGTCATCAGGAACAGATCTTGGTGACCTGTCATAGTATCCACAGGGACTAGAGTCCATGGAAACTATTTTACTTAAAGTATCAGTTCAAGAGATTGTTTCAAATTGTCCCAGAAATTCATAAAAGGTCATTCTTGTTATCTGATGGTTTATTCCCTGTTTCTTGACCCCTAAATGGAATGATAAAGGAACAAGGAAATAGAAGACAACAATCTTTGCAAGCTTAACTAAAATTATATACACAAGGGGTATATACACGAACACTAACAATGGGACAAGAATACTAATTGCAAATATTGTATGCCGCAGGGCATATCCCTTAAGTTCCAAATGGATGAGGGGGGTCAGAGCTGTTATGGGTACTTGTTGGGTAGGTTTGCTGTCTTAAGCCCAAAGACTCCTAAGATTTAACTCAGTGTGATATATCCCTAAACTACAATTTCATAAGCTTCATCGCACTTGAGCCAAATCACTACAGGCCCAACTAAACTGCACTACCACTGAAAATTCTCTTCTATCCTCTTACCAGCTGAGGTCAATTTCAAGCGCCAGGATAGTGCTGAGCCTGCAAAAACGGTGACAAGTCCTCCTGACGTTTTGGTATGCCATCTAACTAGCATACAGAGTTCTAAACAGGTTCTCAACAGCTAGGAAGTGAAGGAGCAAGCTCATTTTTACCTGCCTGGTTCAGGCTGTGTAGGTAGTTACACCAAGCATCAGGAAATAAACTAACAAACAAAAATTTAAATCCATTTAGTGACATGTGTTGTTCAGACTAATGAGGCTGCGACCTTGATGAAGTAAAAAAAAAAAAAAAAAAAAAAAAATCGCTGCCCAATATCCTTTGTTTGGAGGCTGAATTTAGCATTAATAACTCTAGAGATTAAATGCAAATACCGGGCCATGCTCAGACCTGAACGAAACACACCATATGAATGCATTCTCTGTCTTGAGTTCACAGTGACACTACCAGGCATGATATGTGTACAGGTTAACACTAACATTTCATTTTGTTTGGCTTTAAATGATTATGCTTTTTAAAGAAATATCTTGGGTAGTCTATGTTCTCATCAAATGCATCTCTCATGTACAAAGAAAAATGATGTTTTAGTCACTTGCATGTCTATTTTCACTGACCTCCCACCACAGCTGATGAGAATATAACATCTCCCTAGGTCCTAAAATTTGCATGACCGGTTTTTCTTATGTTTTCATAATAATAAGTCTCTGCAACTTGTCTTTAAAAGGAAATGAGAAATATGCATGGAAATGTTCTTAAATTTTACATGAAATGTCTACGTATAAAGATGTCCTACTCCTAGATAGCATCCCAAGTGTCCAAGGCCACTGATTTGCCTTCTAATCATTCATTTCAAGGTGACAGCATTTATTGGCTATTTTGAGGGTCTGTTTTAAACCACTGAACAATTTTTTAAAATGTGTTTTTCACGGGTGGCACCTGTGGCTCAGTGAGTAGGGCACCAGCCCCATATACCAAGAGTGGTGGGTTCTAACCCGGCCCCAGCCAAACTGCAACAAAAAAATAGCTGGGCATTGTGGCGGGTGCCTGTAGTCCCAGCTGCTTGGGAGGCTGAGGCAGGAGAATCACCTAGGCCCAAGAGCTGGTGGTTGCTGTGAACTGTGATGCCACGGCACTCTACCGAGGGCAATAAAGTGAGACTCTGTCTCTACCAAAAAAAAAAAGTGTTTTTCACAAAACAAAAGAGGAAAACATTAGAAAATATTGAAATAGTAACAATAAATTATATATAAAATAGCCTTAAGATGTAATCTTACCATGTAACCTACACATTGCCATCGACTATTTAATTAGAGTTGAGTTTCATTACTGAAACACACTTCTGATTTTAAAATGCACCACCAAAATGTTTGGTTGGATCTTTGTGCTCCATATTCTGGTACTATTTGTGAAGAACCATTAATACTTTAATTTCACAAACTGCATTTCAGAATTGTAAAAGTATGTCCAGCCCATGTAATCATTTCCCTCCATCATTTCCCTGTGATATTGTCAGGTTTTGAGTTTTACCTTATTTGGCCTATTTTTTAAAAGTGAGGACAGCTGCAACTTTTCTGCGCCTGTTGGATATAAGAACAAGGTTTGCTACATGTGGACCTCAACGTGGGTATGGCCTGGAAAAACAGAGCCAAAAAATGCAGTGTCACTTGGACCCCTTAATTTTATTAAACTTCTTTTCAGTGATGACTTTTTCCACATCGTCTCTTTTTAAAAATGAACTCTAGCCAGAAATCAACATTGCATTTTAGTTTGATAGAATTCACTTCTCACGGTTTATGTTCTACCCCTTTTAACCTCTCTGCACTTGTTCTCTGTTCTTCTGTCTGGATTCTCTGGTTCTCGTGCCATCTCTGTGTGACGTGGTCATTAACACAGTGGATGCAACACTCCCTCCGGTGTTGACTGTGGCAGTGGACGTAGCACTCCTTCTTCTCTCAGTACTGTTAGTACCATTTGCCCAGGTGACTTGAAAGTTGCTGCTAAGATGGCCCCTAACATTCCTTTGGAAATGGAACTTCCTGGTGTGAAGATTGTTCATGCCCAGTTTAATACACCAATGCAGTTGTATTCAGATGACAATATTATGGAAACACTTCAGGGTCAGGTGTCAACAGCGCTAGGGGAAACTCCCCCAATGAGGTAATATGAGTGTTTTTGAACCATGGGTGTATTAACTAAACACGTGGGCAGTGTCAGCTTTACTGGTGTCTTTTAATGTTGTCTTAATCAAAAGAAGCCTGTGTGGAATGCTTTTTAAAGATACAAAAGATTTGTTGCAGTTATCTAGGGCTGAAGATACAAGTGATTTGAGGAATTATCTAAGTAGAGCTTTATGTGCCGGAGTGTAATAAAATGATATCGTAAGGATAAAATATATATGCCTGTCTCTTGAAAGCTATGATGCATTTTATAAATGTCTGCTTTAATACTTCGAAGTGACATATTAATATAACGTAGTACATTCTGTCTTATAGTATAGTTTTTCAGTGGGGGTAAAAAAATTGGAAAGGGTAACCAGGCATTGTGGCGGGTGCCTGTAGTCCCAGCTACTTGGGAGGCTGAGGCAAGAGAATCACTTAAGTCCAAGAGTTGGAGGTTGCTGTGAGCTGTGATGCTACAGCACTCTACTGAGGGCAACATAGTGAGACTCTGTCTCAAAAAAGAAAAAATTGGAAAGGGGTGAGAATTTTAGAGGAATTTTAGAAGAGATACTCATTCTCTATTCTGATAGCAGCTTGTGGAGACGTAATTATTTCTCCATTTAAAATGTTTATCATGGCCGGGCGTGGTGGCTCATACCTATAATCCTAGTACTCTGAGAGGCCGAGGAGGGGGCATGATGGCAGGCACCGAAAGTCCCAGCCACTCAGGAGACTGAGGCAAGAGAATCACTTGAGCCCAAGCGTTTGAGTTTGCTGTGAGCTGTGATACCACGGCACTCTACCCAGGGTGACAAGTGAGACTCTGTTTCAAAAAAAAGAACAAAATTATAAGATTTTTATCATGTATAAATGTTTGTAAGTGAATGCTCTCAGGCTATAAATGTAGACATTTAACTGTTATTATCTCTGTTCACTAATTTCCTCTTTGTTAGGACTATTTGTTCAAAGTACTTTTGCCATCAAGCTTTTTTGTTTAAAAAGATTTACTCTAAGATAAAATCTTATTACTTCTGTCACTATCACGGAATCATGTTTTATAAATTAAGGTATCATTACACTTAAGAGTACTATGTAATAACATCCCAAAGATGTCTCTTGGGATGAAAAAACCCGAGCTAATGATAGCATAACATATCTCAAAGCCATTTTGCAGAGAATTTTAGATGAGATGATCCTTTTTAAATATGATAATGAAGATATGTATAGATAGTGACTGTCGTTTCTAGATAATGTAATTACCGCATTTTGTGTGTGAAATGCTATCCTGTGGATAATCACACCTACATTTTGACCCAAACGTTCAGGAAAACACCCCTTGAGGAAGAGGCTGGCTTTTGGCCGGGAGAGACGCATGCAGGGAGGGCTAGCACTCTCTTGGTAGACGTGCAGATTGCACTGTCCTCTTATAGCTGCCTGTTCTGTGAAGGCTGCCCATTCTTCCCTCTCTCTGGGGAACCCTTCCCTCCCTGCCACACTGGGGGCCAGACTGAGATGGTCACACATGTGACTAGCAGGGCAGGAACTTCTGAGACCCCTCAGCCTCTGGGCAGCCAGGCGAGCCCCTGGGGTCTACATAGGGCTACTGGTGTCCTCTGATGGCTGGTCCACCTCGCCAGCCCTGCCCCTATCATGGCACTCAGTGGAGGCCCCTCTGGCCTGGTCCCTCTTGATTCCGAATCGTCCCAGACTAGAACCCCATGTACCTGCAGGCCCAGGTGGGAGGGTATGGAGGTCCCAGGTGGTCTAGCTGGGCTCCCTAGCTCCTGAGCTGTACTACCCATGAATAATGAGCATCCATACTTTTCCCTCAAAAATTTAGGCCAAATAGTATGCATTATCCATGGCAAAATACAGTAAAGTGACATAAGATAATAAAGCATTTCATCTCTGAATAGTATTATAATAGAATTTCTATATCGTTCATCATGAATATATTTGTAGAAAGCATAGTAAAATAAAGCTGCTATCATTACTGTGAATGAATTTTAATGTGACCATTTTAGAAATATAGCACAGACATGAAAACGTCCACAATTACAGGTTTTCAAACATTGAGAAGTTGATGTTCTTCAATTTATAAGTAAAATGGTACTTTTGTTATTTCCAGAGGTTAACAAAATAAATTAACCTAAAAACAAAATTAAACCATGTACTTGTAGTTCAATATCAAAAGTGAATCTGAGGCTGGGAGCAGTGTCTCACACCTGTAATCCCAGCACTATGGGAGGCCAGAGTGGGTGGATCCCTCGAGTTTGAGACCCAGGCTGAGCAAGAACAAGTCTCTATTAAAAATACCCAGGATGAGCAAGAACAAGTCTCTATTAAAAATATTAAAACTAGCCGGACATGGTGGTGGGCACCTGTAGTCACAGCTCTTGAGCCCAGGAATTTGAGGTTGCTGTGAGCTAGGCTGAGGACATGGCACTTTACCCAGAGTGATAGAGTGAGACTGTCTCAAAAAAAAAACAAAGACAGAGAAAACAACTGAATGTAAATTTTATTGACAACTCTATGCCTGAGAATAATCAAACAGGGCTCACTCCCGCACTTCCTATCATGTGTATTTTGTCTTTTTTCTTATAAAAGTTAATTTTGTTCACACCTATCATTCTGTAGCCATTAGGAACAAGTCTTATTTTTCAAAATTCCTGTTTTCTAGCAATCATCTTTTAGTTTCCCTCCAAGAATTTTGCCAAATGGAGAAGTGCTGATGTCACTCCAGGTTTACTGGTGACCTTTTTAAGTTAGCCCATGTGAATTTACATGGCATTTGTAATTATAATACAGACTTGGTTGAAAGTGCTAGCTAGCTCTCTGTTAGAGAGTTGCTGTACCTAGAGTGACTGCTGCTTGCTGGTACTTGAGGTATCGGGTGCCCTGACCACGATTTGCCGGCTGTGCATGTGTTTCAGTGAATCCACAACCTCGGTTCCCCCCCAGTCAGATGTGTACCGGATGCTTCATGACAGAAGGGATGAACCTTCTCAGCCTCGCCAGTCTGGTTCCTTCAGGGTGCTCCAGGAATTGGTGAATGACGGCCCTGGTGAGACATTATTGATAGGCCCTAGGAAGGGGAAGAAAGAGAGGGTGGAAAAAACAATGGGAATGAATGACATCCTGATTTTCATCAGTAACCAGATGAACCTTTGCTCAGAAGGATTTGAGTGAGGCTAGGCCAGGTGGCTTATGCCTATAATCCCAGGACTCTGGGAGTTTGAGGACAGAGGAAGGCTGAGGCAAAAGGTTTGCTTGAACCGAGGAATCTGAGGTTGCTGTAAGCTATGATGCCACCACACTCTAGCTTGGGTGACAGTGAGACTGTTTAAAAAAAAAATTTAGTGGTATCCAGACATAGGGAAGGCAACAGTCTCCAGCAGGCAATACAAATTGATACAACTTTTTTTGAAGGATAATTTGGTACCATCTTTCAAAAACAAAAAACAAGAAACAGGCTTAAGTAAAGCAATTCTAGAAATTTTTCCTTCAGGTTAGTACCATCATGTGTGCAAAGAAAGCATACATAAAGCATGGGTGCATTTCTTTTGGTAATGGTAAAAGACTGGAAATAACTTGTATGCCTACTGACACATGGAATAAAGAGAATATGTTCAGTAAATATGGTAAAGTACAAGTAGAGGACATTGAAGATTTAAGGAGAAGAGAGTAAGAGGATCTGTGTTTGCTGATCTGTGATGATCATATGAAAAGAGAGATATAGTGGGTCACCCTTTCTATAAATAAATGTGAGTGTGTGTATTTGTTAAAAAAAAAAAAAAAAAAAAAAAGTCCTTAAAGTGTACACTTTAAAATAGAATCAAAGCCACAGGCTATAGCCAGCTGTTCCCTAGCCCTGACTGGAAAACACTTTTGTTTTTCAGATGACCGCCCTGCTGGGACCCGAAGTGTGAGAGCTCCAGTTACAAAAACCCATGGAGGTGCGGGGGGCGCTCAGAAGATGCCTTTCTGCGACAGATGCGGGAGTGGCATTGTGTAAGTTTCATGTTTAACACTGGAATTACCACAAATCTTGGTGACAGCTCTTCGTTTTTTGTACTTTAAGACTTTGAGGCTCGGTGCCCATAGCACAGTGGTTATGGCGCCAATACTGAGGGTGGTGGGTTCGAACCCAGCCCAGGCCAGCTAAACAACTGCAACCAAAAAAAAAATAAAAAAAAAATAGCCAGGCATTGTGGCAGGTGCCTGTAGTCCCAGCTACTTGGGAGGCTGAGGCAAGAGAATCACTTAAGCCCAAGAGTTTGAGGTTGCTGTGAGATGTGACGCCACAGCACTCTACCAAGGGCGACATAGTGAGACTCTGTCTCAAAAAAAAAAAAAAAAAAAAAAGACTTTACATAGAAAAGGAAATTATGAAAAACTTAAATTTTTATTCATCTGTGTGAAATATAAGGTCCCCAACATTTAGCCTATTGTGATAAGCATTCCTTCAACATAGCTCCAAATTGCCATTTCATGTCAATCAGCAATCTTGACTTATAATTTCAGATATACTCTTGTGGGGAAAAAAGTACCCCAAAAGTATATTTAAAATCATTTCCAAGAATGATCTCACTTTTAAAAAGCCCTGCTTCTGGGCAGCGGTGGTGGCTGACACCTGTAATCCAAACACTCTGGGAGGCTGAGGCAGGTGGATTGCTTGAGCTCAGGACTTTGAGACCACGCTGAACAAGAGAAAGACCCATCTCTATCAAAAATAGAAAAATGAGCCAAGCACTGTGGTGGGCACCTGTAGTCCCAGCTACTCGTGAGGCTGAGGAAGGCGGATTGCTTGAGCCGAGGAGTTTGAGGTTGCTGTGAGTTATAATGCTATGGCACTCTACCTAGGGCAACAAAATTAGACTCTGTCTCTAAAAACATCTCCCCAAAACCTGTCTGTTAACATATGATCGTTGAACACTTCTCTTTCTGGATAAATCCAGTGAAACAAATATAGGGGTCATAAGCTTGTTAATTAAAATACATGATCTTTACCCAATTTCTTGGTTGCACAAATGTTGAGATATAATTTCAAAAAATACAGTCAGCTTTCATGGCAAGAGACTTTGTATTTATTTATTTTCTATTTTTTTAAACACTCTTACTCTGTTGCCCCAGGCTAGAGTGCTCTGGCATCTTCAAAGCTCACAGCACCCTAAACTCTTGGGCTCAAGAGATCCTCCAGCCTCAGCCTCCCAAGTAGCTGGGACTATAGGCGACCACCACCATGCCAGGCTCATTTTTCTATTTTTAGTGGAGATGGGGTCTCACCTTTAATCAGGCTGGTCTTGAACTCCTGAGCTCAAGCAATCCACCTACCTCAGTCTCCCGGAGTGCTGGTATTCCAGGTGTGAGGCACTGCACCCAGTCTGAAACTTTGTATTGCTACACTTGCTAGTTCAAATCTTCAAATCAACTGAGATTATTCTAATGTCTCTACTGCATGTGTCCCATGTGGCCACTTCTTCCATCCCTACCATCAGCTCACACACTGGGGCCCCTTCTATTACCCAGCAGACATCCCATGAGTGCAGTGAGGGGGTGGGAGCTTACTGGGGCAAAAAGAGGAACATGGGACCAAAAGGACATAGCACGTCGGGAGCTCATGAGCACAGGGACCTCAATAAGATACGGAATGTGTGATGTCACCAAAAGCAATTACTGTGCCTAGAATAGAGTGAATGGTCTTGACAGTAGAAGCAAGCCCACCCACACCATTGGAATTCTAACTCTGCTTTTTGGTCTATTTTCACTGTGGCCCAGAGAGCAGAGAAAGCAATCAGAGGGACCCATGGCTGGGTAGACAGCAGGCTTCAGCAGAACTGGCCTCCTTTGCTGAGGTGTTTGTCTTAATCTTTGTCACTTCTCCCTTTTTGCAAGAAAGGATGGGGGAAGATCACAAAGTAGGCTCCTCCTCCTCCAAGTCTGTCGTAAACTACAGGCTTGAAAATCTGAAACACAGTCACACATCAAAATCAGAGAGCAAAGTGATGGTTTGTTACAGCTGTGATGGAGCTCTGTGACAAGTGCACACTGACACAGCCAGCCACTTCCTGACTGTGCAGCAGGCAACCGCTGCCCCATCTGGACTGTTCTCTCCCTTAGGATTCACTGACCCTTTCTCTGTGGCCTTTTCAATAGAGCTCCTTTTTCCCAACAGTGGTGCGGTAGTGAAGGCACGGGACAAGTACCGCCATCCTGAGTGCTTCGTGTGTGCTGACTGTGGCCTCAACCTCAAGCAGAAAGGCTACTTCTTTGTGGAGGGGGAGCTGTACTGTGAGACCCACGCAAGAGCCCGCACGAGGCCCCCCGAGGGCTATGACACAGTCACCTTGTACCCCAAAGCTTAGGCTCTGTGGTCCTAGCAGGCACATACACACCCACCCATGCATACTGGCATAAGAAGAATTTCATGGCTTGGGGCAGAGGATCTCACAGACTGTCAACTCCAAATCCAAAGCTGGGGCTTTTAGATGTTTTATTTCATTGTATGTCAAGAAAAAGAAATGGTTGCCAGATGCCAGCTACATGACAAAAACATACATTTAGCTATGTTCTGCAACTCTTTTTATCTTTGGGGCTAGTAATCATGACACTTAAGGCAATAACTTGTATGTTATACTCCACAATTTACATGGCCAGCGAACATGTACTGATGGAAACATCAAGATGTCTGGGCGAGTCTAATTGTCTTCCCTTGGCAAGTTGATTCCACCATTGTGGTAAATACAAAATAACAATCTTATATTCTAACATAATCCATAGTTGTCTGTAACTGTTTTGAACTGTTTGCATGTCAGGAGAAATTCCTTTAGTTCATATTTAAACAATTATGCCACTGGATGTAACAGACATAATAAACACAGAAAACGTTTTTAAAATACCTAACGGAGTGGCAGTCCATGAATTCAGATAACATCAACATTTCAAGGAGAGGGTCTAATCATATTTTGAGGTGTACGCTAACAACTCAAATATTTTAAGAAAAATATTACTCTTTCTATCATTTCCAAATTGCTGCTGCTAGGTAGGAGGGGCATTTAAATCTGCTATTTAGCCAGTTGTGGTGGCTCACACCTGTAATCCCAGCACTCTGGGAGGCCCAGGTGGGTGGATCTCTTGAGCTCAGAAGGTCTAAATCAGCCTGAGCAAGAAAGAGCAAAACCCCATCTAAAACTGAAAAGGCATTGTGGCAGGTGCCTATAGTCCCAGCTACTTGGGAGGCTGAGGCAAGAGGATCACCTGAGCCTAAGAGATTGATGTGAGCTGTGATGACACCATGGCACTATAGGCTGGGTGACAAGAGTGAGATTCAGTCTCAAAAAACAAACAAACTGCTATTTAAAGGAATTCAGTCTCTTTGAAATTAAAACACTTTATTCCGCTTTGACAGAGTGTCTTTCGATTTAAATGTCTTTTTAAGATAGATATCTGGTCAAATTGAAGGCTTAATTCCATCATTTGTTTCTCCTTGTTCAATGGCTCCTTCCTAAGATAACAACTCCCGTAGCGGCAAATGTAGGAGCCTCTTAAGGAAGTCAGGGCTGCTTGTGTCTTGGGGCCCTCTTTGTATACACTGCTAAAATCCATGGTTTCACGTGTGGTCAGTTTTCTTGACATAGCTGGGGCCAGGCAATAGCCCCACTGCCACTCCCACCTCTAAAACTCTTAGCTTGGACTTGGCTGGAGCTGTGGATTCTCTGTATCAAAGAAGCACAAGTCACTCCACCTGGCCCCAGCCCAGGCAGTCCTGGACACAGGCAAACTGTCTCCCAAAGACTGGTCCTGAGGCACTGGGCTTCAACTTCTTCATGAATAAAATGAGAAAGTTACACTGGCTGATCTCTGAGATCTCCACCAACTCAAACACTCAATAATTTGTTCTTGACATTGTCTCCATCAGTTTCAATTGGCCATTCCATTTAGTGAGGTCATGATGTTGAGGTGGCCAGCTTCGGCTGGGTGCAGTGGCTCATGCCCATCATCCCAGCACTCTGGGAGGCCAAGGCAAGAGGTTCCCTTTTTCCTAGAAGTTTGAGACCAGCCTGAGCAAAAGCAAGACACTGTCTCTACTAAAAATTAAAAAAACTAGCCAGGTGTGGTGGTAGGTAGTTCCAGCTACCTGGGAGCCTGAGGTAGGAGGATTGCTTCAGTCCAAGAGTTTGAGGTTGCTATGAGCTATATGATGCCAGGGCCCTCTACCCAGGGCCAGGGTGACAGAGTGAGACTTTGTCTCCTCCCCATCCCCACCCAAAAAAAAACCTGGCCAGCTTCCTGGTTCATTTAGATGTTTCTTTCTATTCCATAGTCACAAATACTGCCCTGACTCAGGGGTTATGGCTTACAATAGAAGTCAACCAAAGAACATGTATTTATTATTGCAAATGTATTAGCTCCATCAGAAGGACACATTGATTGTATGTTTATATAGCAAGGAAGACACTATTATTATTGATGTGAAACAAAGTGGCTTGAGGCAGTGCAATTCCATAGGTATTTAAAAAGCAGAAAGCAGCTTAGTATCAGGAAGAAAGGGACTTCCGTATTGAGTTGATTACAGACTCCTTCATCTAAAGAGGCTACAGGGAGTACTGCCTCTAAGCTACTCTACTCACCCTTGGGAAACTTCACAGAGTAGTGATCTAAGAGCCTTGTCACACAGAAAACACATTCCCCGAGGCTTCCACCTCTATCATCTCTACAAAACTGCCAAACCTTCACCTGTTTAAAGACACCATTAGTCCTTGGTCTTCTTCTTGGTCCAAGTCATCCTCTATTACTCTTATTTTATTACCTCATCTCTCAAGTTCTTTCCAGTTTATTTTTTTCACTTAATCTTTCTTTGTTGCCGGCTCTTGATTGCAGCCTGCAAATATGCTAAAGCCCTTTACCCCATCTTAAAATATCTTACCTTGACACCTGTTGCCCCTCCCTGGCTATTTCTTTCTTTTTCTTTCTTTTTGTTTTTGCAGTTTTTGGCTGGGGCTGGGTTTGAACCTGCCACCTCTGGCATATAGGGCTAGTGCCCTACGCCTTTGAGCCACAGGTGCTGCCCTCCCTGGCTATTTCTTTATGTTGATCCCTTGAGTTCACAAACTGCTCAGGATTATACCAGCTCTGTTCTCTCAGTATGCCCATCACACCTTTACATAAATCCCTTTAAAAGCAGCAATTTCCTAAGAGCCAGAGCTGGAGTCTATACACAGAGAATTGTGGAGTTTGTTCTCTTAACATAGATGAAATCACATTAATGCTAACAGAAAGACAATTTAAAGAAGGCTGGGTGCAAAAGTGCTTGAATCAAACCCTTGAACTGTGGAAGAAAGGTCTGCTACCCACCCACTGTGTTCTAAGTCACTAATACATGTGTGTAGCCCGCCATGAGCAAAATGCAGGCTGTAGTACAGCCACCCAAATTTGCTACACTCAAAGGGTGATCTGGTCACTTTTTCATGTTGCTATAGAATTTCGTCTATGATTTAATGATAACCTTGTGATCTCAGGTTTAGAAAAAGATCTTATGAAGCTAAAAACAAAAAACAAACTATTTTAAAATACCCACAAGTATTTTAGCCTGCTAGTAAGTTGCTGAGAATAGATGATTAGCTTGTTTTTGTGTTCTTGAATTTATTCCTGATTCCTGAATCTGCAGTTGTTAGTCAACAGCTTTGATACCCTAAGAGGAGCTACTGTTCGAAGGTTTTGAAAGATTGTGACATAGATTTTCTTTGAATCAGTAGTTCAGATTTTAATGTCATCTTTTGGCAATAAACTTCACAAACAAACAAAAAAAGTCAAAGACTTTTCAGGGCATTTGGTAGGCTATGTGTCCAGAAAAAGCATATCTCCCAACAGAATATGCTTTATCGTCTGATGTGAGGCTGAGTAAAATAGACCCAGTCTCAGTACAAGGTCAAGGTCATGCAGGTAAAGGTGAAGCCACACCAGGAAACAGGAACTTTTAACTCTAGTATTAACTACATTAATACATCCTCTCTACTACCCTAAGATTTAGATCAAACACTGACCTACATCATAGACTTTTAAGATAAGCTGGTTTGGGCAGAACCAAAGTTTTAGAATCAGGCAGTCTAGTACTGATGAGTTGTGGTTTTTGAAAAGTTCCTAACTTTCCCATGTTTCAATTTCCCCCACATAAATCTGGAAAACAGCTTTTTTTCCCCATAAAATTTCACAATTCTCAACATCATGAAATATAAACAGGAATATTTCATCAAAAAGTTATTATTGGGAGAATCAGTACATTGGGGAGGGGCCAATTTAACATTCCCCCAGTGGGTTAGGATGCTAAACTTCACTCACCCATTTCAAATGAGATAATAAACCATTCATTATCACAGGAGCAAGAATTGGGATGGATAGGCCCAGGTAAGTGGACTGCATGTTTTTGTACTTATAAATATTTTTACATTTCTCAAATTTTTTATATTTTATTAAGAAATAAAACATCGTGAAAATAAGCCATCTAAATGTGCATTTGTGAGAAGCTCCTACAATTTTTACATTTTTAGAAGTTTGGCAAGTTTATCATAACGTTGCAAAATAAATAACGTTCATTTAAAAGTTTTATTTTTAAGTAAAAGGACCAAGATCAAGACCAAGTTGTGGTCAGCAGGAAGTACGTGGAATTAAACGCCCACGCGGGACTGTCCCTGGTTTGGGAGGGTAAAACAAAGGGTCGGACCTTCCCCCCCACGCACTTGTCCCAGGGACCGCTCCTGCGGGGAAAGCGACCCGCCGAGTCCACGCGGGATGCAGGACCCGACCCGGGATCCTGGGCGCGCACCCGCCGCCTGCGCCCATACGGCCCTAGCGCGCGCCACCGGCGCTCGCGGAGTCCCAGCCACCTCGTTACCTGGCAACGGGATGCCTGAGCTAGAAGGGACAGAGCGGAATGCAGGGTGAAGGCGGTTTGGAGAGAGGGCCTGAGCAGCAGGGATGAGTCCAGGTAAGAGCCAGGCGGCGCTGCCGGGTTGTGGAGGACCCGGAAGGAGCGCGGAGTGGCGGAGAAGAGCGGGGAGGCGCGGGGAGCAGCGCGGAGCAGAAGGGAAGGGCAGGGAGGGGCGTGGAGAGCCGGGGAGGGGCGTGGAGGCGCCTGAGGGAGCAGAGTCGTTGCGAGGGGCGCGAGATACCCGCAAGTGCGCGGAGGGGCGCTGTGAGAAGGGGTGTGGCAGTGCGTGAGGAGCGTGGCGATGTGTGAGGGGCGTGGCCGTGTGAAATGCGTGGAGGTGCGCGGAGGGGCGCCGTGAGAAGGGGCGTGGCCGTGTGAAATGCGTGGAGGTGCGCGGAGGGGCGCCGTGAGAAGGGGCGTGGCCGTGTGAAATGCGTGGAGGTGCGCGGAGGGGCGTGGCGGCGCGCGAGGGGCGCGGAGGGGCGTGGCGGTGTGTGGAGGTGCCTTGAGTAGGGGCGGGCAGCGGAGTAACGGGGCAGGGGCGCCAAGGGGCGTGTTGATGCGTGAGGGGCGTGAAGGACGTCAGGGGCTCCGCAGAGAGCCGAGAGGCTGGGGCTGCGTGAAGGATCCTGGGACCCAGCGGAGCGCGGTCTGGGTACTTCCCCAGCCAGCTTGAGGATTTCTCACGTCTGCCCAGTTTGAGTGCCCCGGTTCGTAACACCCCTCCCGCCCGGTGTCCCCGCCGCTGCCACCAGCACCCCCACGTGGCACCGCCCGGAGCTGAGCACTTGCACGTTCTGTTACAGAAAAGCGGCGGGAGGCAAAGGATGAGGTGGACACGGTTCTTCTTTCTGCGTCCAAGATCCTGAAATCCTCTGAGGGAGTGAGGGACAGTGGTGGCAGTGAAGCAGGTAAGGTCGCCGAGGCCGGGGCTCTGAGAGCCATAAAAGGCTCCTAAACCCGCTAGCCCGGCTGGGGCATTTGTAGTGACCATTGTCGGAATTGCACCGACCCCTTTAATCCTCACAACAGCCCTCTGAAGTAGTGAAACAGCAGGACAAAGAGGTTGTCGAACTCCCTGAGGTCACAGCTGCAGGAGACAGAGCAGGGTGGCGCGGAGCACACCTCTTGCCCACCACTCTGCACTACCTGCTTCTCCGAAGGTTGAATAAGACCTGTTGATTTTAGAGTAGCAGACACTACAACGGTATACAGTTGGTCCTCTGTATCTAGAGGTTTCCAATTTTAAAAGTCACCCAACCACAGATGGAAGTTTTCAGGCTAAAACCCCACAAAAACCTAAAAAGTAACAATACAATTTTAAAAAATACAAATTTCTTAAATACAGCATAACAACCATTTAAATTGTATTGGAAATTATAAGTAATCAGTATTACTTCCAAGAGACTGTTTAAAGCCAGAAGAGATGGAGGCAACTTAATTTAGCAAGATCACGTTTTATTATTATTATTTCAGATTAATTCGACGGTACATACATTTATGTTGCATTATTTGCGTTTGTAAGATAAAGTTCAAAGTCTGAGGTGTAGTTCAGTCCTTCATGGAGGAAGTATGCCATCTACCACTACATTTTACCCAATAAGTGGAAATTTACCAACCCTTTCTTCACTTTTTCTTTTGAGACAGAGTCTGAAGCTGTCACCCTGGGTAGAGGGCATCACAGCTCACCCCAACCTCAAACTTTTGGGCTTAAAAGATTCTCTTGCCTCAGCCTCCCGGATAGCTGGGATTACAGGTGCCTGCCACAACACCTGGCTATTTTTTTGTTGCTTTTGCAGTTGTCATTGTTGTTTTAGCTGGCCCAGGCTGAGTTCGAACCTGCCAGTCTCGGTGTATGTGACCATAGCCCTACCCACTGAGCTATGGGCACCGCACTCTTTCACTACTTCTTGAATTTAATTGTTTTTCTCTCATGTGGACCTGTAGTTGTTAGTATACTACTTTCAACATAGTATTGAGTACATAGGATACTTGCTTTTCCTTTCTTCAGATACTTTACTTAGGAAAATGTTCTCCAAATCCATCCAGGTAAATACAAAAGATGCAAAGTCTCCTCCATCTTTATTTATGGCTGGTTAGTATTCCATGGGGCACATATAGCACAGCTTATTCATGGTTTGATAGGCAGTTGGGTTGTATCCACATCTTTGCAATTGTGAATTGAGCTACTATAATAAACATTCAAGTGCAAATGTCCTATGGCAAAATGTTTTTTTTTTCCTTCTGGGTAGATATTTAATAATGGGATTGTAGAATCAAGTGGGAGCTCTACTTTTAGTTCTTTGAGGATTCTCCAAATTACTTTCCAAAAGGGCAGTATTAGCTGGGCGTGGTAGCTGACACCTATAGTCCTAGCATTCTGGGAGGCAAAGGCGGGTGGATTGCTTGAGCTTAGGAGTTCGAGACCAGCCTCAGCAAGGAGACCCCATCTCTACTAAAATAGAAAAATTAGCTGGGTGTTGTGGTGGGCATCTGTAGTCCCAGCTACTTGGGAGGCTGAGGCAAGAGGATGACTTGAGCCCAAGAGTTTGAGGTTACTCTGACACCATGGTACTCTACCAAGAATGGCAAAGTGAGACTTTGTTTCAAAAAAAAAAAGGCTGTATTAGTTTGCAGTCTCACCAATAGGGCATAAGCTTCCCTTCTCTCTACATCCATGCCAGCATCTGCAGCCTTTGGGACCTTGTGATGTGGGCTATTGTCACTGGGGTTAGCTGGTACTCAAGGTGGTTTTGATTTCATTTTTCTGATGATTAGGGATGATGAACATTGTTTCATGTTGTTTGTTATCTGTCTTCTTGGGAAAAGGTTCTGTTCGTGTCCTTGTCCATTGATTGATGGTGTTGGTTGTTCTTTTCTTATTCATTTGCTTGAGTTCTTTGTAGATTATAGTTATTTTCCCTTTTATTGGTAACGTCCGAATATCTCCTCCCATTCTGAAGGTTATCTGCTTCGTTGATTGTATCCTTAGCTGTGCAGAAGCTTTTGAACTTGATCAGGTCCCATTTGTTTATTTTCATTTTGCTACAGTTGTCAACCAGGTCTTCTTCATGAATTCTTTCCCAAGGCTGATATCATTAAAAGTTTTTGTGGTGGCTCACCCCTGTAATTCTAGCACTTTTGGAGGCTGAGGCAGGGAAATTGCTTAAGCTTAGCAGTTCAAGACTAGCCTAAGCAAGAGTGAGAACCCATCTCTACTAAAAAAAAAAAAAAAAAGAGGAGAAAAAGGAACAGCCAGGCATCATGGTGGGTGCCTGTAAGTCCCAGCTACTTGGGAAACTGAAGCAAGAGGATCCATTGAGCTCAGGAGTTTGAGACCAGCCGGAGCAAGAGGGAGACTCCATCTCTACTAAAAATAGAAAAATTAGCCAGATGTGGTGGTGGGTGCCTGTCGTCCCGGCTACTTGGGAGACTGAGGCAGGAGGATCTCCTGAGCCCAAGAGTTTGAGGTTGCTGTAGACTGTGATGACACCAGGGCACTCTACCCCAAGCAACAGAGTAAGAGTCTGTCTCAAAAGAATTTTTCCCACACTTTCCTCCAGGATTTTTATTGTTTCATGTTATCTATTCTTAGATTTAAATATTTTATCTAGCATGAGTTAATTTTTGTAAATGGTGAGAGAAGCAGGTCCAGTTTCAGTTCTCCCAGTACCATTTATTAAATAGGCATTCTTTTCCCCAGTGGATAGCAAGACCACATGTTTTCTAATATGAGTAAGGCTTAGGACTCTGGAGGAAAACGTCAACATTTATAGAAAATAAAGTTATATGCAAAATTGCACATTATTTGTTTAAGATTTATAGTCTTTCTTGCTAGAACACAATGGTTATAACCACAGGGATAGCATAGTACTGGCTCTCAGTAAATGTCTGTTGCGTGACCGGAGACACGAACGAACAGCAGCTTTGCTGTGGGTGTAAACTCGCTCCTGTAATTATTAAGTCAAGAAACAGACTACATGAGATGAGATAGCGTGTAGCAAAGATCTTTATTTAGGGGTTTTATTTTATACCTTTCTAGTCACATACACACTTAATCTATTATCTATTATTTTCACCATTACCTCAATTTACCCATCTGAAATCAACTAAAAAGGAAATATCCTGTTACCACATCAACACAATCACTTTTGCAGTAAACATCTTCTTCTAAACACTGACTAATCTCTGGGCAG
>CAUYPK010078226.1:0-25980 GCA_963574355.1 Loris lydekkerianus | reverse complement strand
GCTATAACCCAACTATACCACAAGACTATGAGGAAAGGACCAAGGAAGGGGAAGGGAGGGGGGAGGTTTGGGTGGAGGGAGGGTGATGGGTTGGACCACATCTATGGTGCATATTTTTATCTATAATAAAAAATAAATAAAAAAAAAAAAAGAAAATGTAAATGAAAAGCTCAATGAGATTCCTCCTTACCCTGTCACCGTTGCCAGTATTAAAAGGTAAAAAAACAATAGATATTGGTGTCTACATTTATAGCAGTAGGCAGACGTGATGAAAAGGGAATGCTTGTACACTATTGGTGGAGATGTAAACCAGGACCGCCTCTATGACAGTTGTTATGGAGATTCCTCAAAGAACTCATAGCACACCAGCCATTCTATGTATTAATAGCAGTACTGTGCATATGCCCAAATGGAGTCATTATAGCAAAAAGACACCTGCACCCAAATGCTTATCACAGCACACTTTGCAACTATGAAGACACGGAATCAACCTAAGTACCCATCAACTGATAAGTCGATGAGGAAAATGCAATTTGAATACATATACTATAGAATACTACTCATATTATGGAATACTCCTCAGCCATAAAAAAGAATGAAAATGCCTTTTGCTTCAACTTGGATAAAAGTGGTAATCATGATTCTAAATGAATTATCTCAGGAATGGAAAAACAAATACCACATGTTCTTATTTATAAGTGGGAGGTAAACAAGGGGTATATGGTTATAAAGTGGTGTAATAGACATGGGAACCTAAAAAGGGGGAAGGCTGGGAGAAGACTGAGAGATAAAAATCTACCTATCTGTTAGAGTGTCCACTATTCTGGTGAGGTGTGCACTGAAAACCCTGACTTCAGCGTGATACAATTGATCCATGTAGCAAGAAACACTTGTATCCCCTCAATCCATTGAAATTTAATTAATTGATTGATAAGTAGTTTTTATTTTCTCAGTATAAGTAATCTTGGAAAGGCTAAAGAAAAACAATAGTTCAGAAGTTCTAATGAGTATAATTACCATCAGGCTATTGAGTAGCTCTGAACAAAACAAACACCTCTGACCTTGACTATCTGGTCATAGTTCAGCCAGAGGGTGTCACTTGCCAAGGAGTTAGGGATCATTTACAAGACATCTCTCATCCATATTAGAGACATTACAACTGTAAGAAAGGGGGAATTTGCTTTGGAGCATGTTTTTTGTTCTACATAATAAACGTCTGGAGAGGATGATGTTAAGACTCTTGTATCTAACTGCAGCTTGAGGGGTAGGGGAATGTCAATTTACATATCAATAATGTTTTGCACTATGCCATTAAAAAAACACATTCATTCGATATTCCTGGTTGTAGGTATGTGTCATAAATAAAACTTAACCTCCTTGAGGGTGCGGGGAGAAAAACAAAACGGAACCTCCTTTGATATAATATGAGCCATGAAGGCACGTATAAAGTTTGAATGTATTTAGCTAAGAATGTTTAACCATGTGGATTTTACTTCCTATTTGTTTAGACGCTTTGACCCATCGATTTTCCTAACAAATTTTTGTTTGTTTGTTTGTGTTTAAGATCCCACTATTGCTTTTCTTGGGGATAGTCATTTCCTCCATAAGCTTCTCCTGAGCTCAGCCACAAATTAGCTAACATTTAATGTTTACCATGTGCTAAGTACTAACTAAGCTGAGTAAATAAAAATAACTGTAATAAATAACTAACTAAGAGGAGTAAATAAAAATAAGTGTAAGTCAGAATATCACACTAGAAACATTCTGACGTGGAATAATCACATAGTTTTGGATAGTGAATTGCAACATGGGATAGATTTGAGGGTAGTGTTTAGTAAAAAGTCACTTATATACTTACATACACACAGTTTAAATGATCTTGTAATACATACGCATATATTGCAACATATATGTCTATGTGTATATACGTATTATATTGTTATGTATTATGATGTGGCATATGTGTTGTCTAATGTTTTGAAGCTGTTGTTTTATGTGTTTTATTTTTGCAGATAATTTTTATAGTTATAGTTATTATAATTAATTCAGAAGGAAGACTAAATCCATTCTTTATTGCAGCATTTTATCTGGAAGAAAAATCCAGTTAATGGCACCTTAATCTTTTTATACTGACTAAAAACAGTGTACCTATTTTATAGAGCTAATGGCAGTCAAATTTCCTTTGCACCAGTCAATTATCCAGCTTTATGAGCCCTGTTTTCCCCAACATTCCATTTCCTGCCTTTCTAGTCTCATTGTGTACCACTGCCCTCATCCTGTCCATATCTTCCAGCGACAGTGACTTGCATTCAGCGACTTATTCGGGCCCAATGCTCTTCTGGCACAAGGAATTTGCTCATGCTATTTCCTCTGTCTGCATGTCCCTTTTTCTACCAATCAATTCAGATTTCAGGTTGAATGTTTCTGAATCAGGGGTGATTCCCTGGCACTCCAGACTCTAGTCTCATTTAATTTGCCATTGTCCACTCTCCACTGTGGCAGTTCCCACAAACACCATTGATTATTTAGTATTATAATTATTAATATTGCCTCCGTCTTTCCACTTGATCTTAAGTTTCAGAAAGAGGGATCATGTCTCGGGAGGACACATCTGAGCTTAGATATAGCATGATATTTAACATGAAGTATGTTGCTCCATTAAGATACGTTGGATGAGATTTTAATGTTATGGGATGAATTGGGAAATTTATAGAATCACAAAACTCTAAAACTAGGAAATACCTTAGTTGTCTACCCCATTTCTTTAATTTTATAAATTTAGAATTCAAAGTTTTAAAAGGTTACATTACTTGCTAAAAATTAAAATATTTGGTGACGCAGTTAGGATTCAGTGAAGCCCCTGCATGTTAACTCCCAACTCACTGCCCTGTCTGATACAGCAGACTACCTCCCGGATGCAGCTTTTTCAATTTCACAACCTGGTTTTTCACTTACTGAGAAAAACAATACAATATCCAGTATGGAAGGAGGAGATAGAATTTAATAATCAACAGGAAAATTAATGGCAGGATTTTTTCCTTCCATTGCATTTGGTACTGTGGCATAGTTACATTATTCTAAGGTTCTCCCTGCATATTTCTTTTTTATATTCTGTTAGAGATGTTATTAATGAGTGTTGCTCAGATAATTATCACAAATAGAATCGGACTCTTTTCTTGTTTAAATTAAGTCTGTGTGGAAGAGTTGATTTGAGGGTTTATTTCTGTGTGACTGCATAATATTTGGAAGTAATACACTACAGTGTGGAATTTGCCACTGAAAGTTTGGCTGTGGGACTCTAAAAATTTAAAAAAGAATTTTTTAGATCTTCTGCTAACAAGTGTATCTCCACATTTACTAAATATTTAGTCTATTGTTGTTAAAAGTTTGTTGTGAAAGTACATGATTAGATTTTATAGACCAATGAAACAGAGATCAAGGACATTTTTCATTCAGATAAGAATAGATATAATGAGTAAAAGGCAATTCTAACCCTAATGAGAAAGCACAGAGTTAGACATTAGGGGAACAATTGCAATTAATAGACAGAGGAGGCCAAATTAATGTTTATTTTAAAAATACTTGAGTCATACAGCCATTATTACTTTGCTTCTGGTATTTTGTGAATTATTTGACTAACTAATGGAAGAAATACGGATTAATTACTATGTCAGACAATTGAATGAGTGCTAGAAATATAAGGACTAAGATATATTTCCTGGCTTACCAATAACTTAAGATGTGAATAAAACATTTAGAATGCTAATTATCAATATCAATAATATATTTTTGTTATCAATTCATATTTTCACAATCTAATTATAGAATTTAGAGTATAGACTAAATTACTGTAATGTAAATCTACAAATATATGGTGGATTTATCAAAGTGATGGTTTTATTCTCTCATGTAAGAGTCCATCCAATTCTGGCTAGCAGTGACCCTTGCTCTAGGAGATCACCTAGGACCTAGGGACCCAGCTTCTCTTATTGAGTTGCTCATCTATCTCCTGGAATATGATCTTCTTTCTCCTGGTCAAAAATACTTCATCAGCACATTTTTCTTCCAATCTCATGAAAGAAGAGAGAAAGAGAAAATGAAACATAAGCTATTTTTTCTTTAGTGAATGTGACTAAGTATAACAGATTTCTTCTATTAATATCTGATGGGTAGAGCTCAGTCAAAAGCCCATGCCTACCTGGAATGTAGCTAGAAAACGTAGCAAGTAGCTGAGAAGTTCTAAGCTCAGATAAAACTCTGGGGGTTCTGATATCAAATGGATGTCTGAAAAGAATAAATAACCATGGACAATTACTAGTCTCTGCCAGTTTGACCTTCTAAATACCCAGGTATCCCTGCACCCTTATCTTCCCTCACAAAGACACTCAAACTTTCTTCAATTCATCCCACATAAAATCAGTTTTTTTAAATTTCAGATTAATATGTGTACATATGAATAGGTTACATAGTTAGATTTTGTAAGATTAGAGTCAGAGTTGCAGGAAGTGTGCTGCATACCTGTGCAATGTACCCACTACTTAAAGTCTTATTTCTTCCTGCCACAGCTGAAAATCCATGCTGGAGTGAAATGTAGTCTTCTCTATCAGGTATAGAATTGGTGTTTTATGATTTGGCATCAACTAAACGCAAGTAATATCCCTGCCCAGCTCCAATATGTAATGAGTAGGAACAGTATTACTGCAATAAAAACACCTACTTGGAAATGTAATAAATGGACAGCACACAGCTACTTTTGTCCAGAGTAAAGGTTAAATTCTTCTAGGCAGGAATTGGAATACTCTCAATATTCCCAGTGGGGATAGTCCACTGGGTTATCCAAATTCTAGATCTTCTCTCAGGAAGTATTTCCTTTGACTCTGTCCCTGGTGTCGGTGTTGCTACGCCACTGACCAGCAGGAACGAGGACACCGGATGAGCGCTGGGAGATGCTTTATTTGTGTACAGCTCGGGGTTCCAGTCATCAGCGTTTTTTTTTTTGTTTGTTTGTTTGTTTGTTTTTCTACCACCACCTTATATGGCTTAGCTGAGCCAATCACTAAACAGTATGGCCTCGCTGAGCCAATCACTAAACAGTACACTTGCACAAGGCATGTCCAGTGCCCTTACAATGCAGGGGAGAATGATCTGGTCACGGGCATAGCATGCGTTTGTAGGACCAATCAGCAGTACTTCCTTAAAGTTGTTTACCACTTCACTGAGAAGGAAGCACTTCCTCTCAGCGCCATGTTGGCTGGGCACAGCCCCTGACACCTGGAAGCTTTGACTTTGTGTGTTTGAGAGGTTCTTCCTTGTCAGATGGTCGTTAGAAAGAATGTTCTCTTCCTGGTGCAGTTTGAACGGAATATTGCCTAAAAGATCTAACAATGTGGGTGCTTGTACATCAGGCTTTCTGTTTCTATCATAATAAAATTTCTTCAAACCCTTATAGAATGTAGCAGCCCATATAGCCTATGGCTAGGAGGAGTGAGAGTTATAAGAAATACCTGTATAGCTCAATAATGAAACACCTTTGTGGAAAGGGCATGGAGAGGGATTTAGCTCTCCTAACAAGCATGAGAGTTGCAAGATGAGAGCAGTGGTGAATTGGCAGTCTGTACACCTGTGGTGTTGAGAGGCACGAGATCAGAAGGCTGGAGGAGAAGGCAGTTGGGAGCATGCACATTCTGTCATGGACCCACTTACTCTGACTCTGTCTCCTCTCCTGCCTGCTGAAGGCCAGCACGGTGTCTTCTCTGCTGAAGATTACCAAACTCTATTAAAGACTAAGATCTATCTATTCTAAGACTGTTTTACTCTCTCTAACTCTCCCTCTCTCTCTCTCTTTCTCTCCTGGGAAAGTAGATAACCCTCAGGCACCTAAGAGAAATTGTTCCTGACCAAGGTAGCTTAGGGGTCCGTGTGGGAAACCTAGTTAAGCTGGCCAGTCCCTGGCCCTGATAAGTGGTGTCAGGAGTGGGATGTGACAATAGAATTCTTGTTATTTGCTTCCAATCAGTTACATGTGAAATAACCATGCCCAAAGATAACTTCTGAGCAATCTTTGAGAGAGCCTATAAACTTTCCTTTTTTTTTTTTTTTTTTTAATTTATTGTCCTCTCTCTCTTTTTGCTCATCTCTCCTTTCCTTAACTTAATACCACCTACTTTCATTTGAAATTACTGATCTTTACTCTGGGCTGTTCCTAAGGGACAATCTCATACTCTCTGGAATATGAAAACAGATTTTCCACCCTCTAATGTCTCAAAGTAATATAATTTTAATCCACAAAATTGTAGGTCTCAGGAAAAGAGACTCCCCATTAGCAAAAATGTATTCTTTTTTTTTTTTTTTATCTCTTTTTGCAAATGGACCGTTTCTTGCCAACTTTATCTCATATCTCTTGTAGAATTTTGCTAAAAGTTCCAACAGGCAGCCAAAATGGGCAAAAAATATGGCATTTTAAAATCTCTTTCCCCCAAATCTATGCCTTGGTAGCAATGGGGTATATGTCCAACTTGGCGGGTTTTGGAATGGCATGTTAGGGATACCACTTTCTAGTTAGCCAGTTCTTTCTACCTGCCACCTACTGTTTGAACTAATGCCATATATTTTTAGCTTTTAGTAGGACAGTTCCCCACTTCCAGAAACCAATTTTTATAATAATAGGATGTAGGTTACGCAGCTGTAACCTAAAACATAAAGCGGGAATTTATCTCTTTCTCTCATAACGATCAAATAGTGAGCCATATGGATGGGTAGCTATTATTCATCTATAAGGTCATGTAGATTTTTATACCTTATTTCTTCATTTTCCTTCAGATAATACCTTTCCTTATTTATTATTGCCCTTACATTCATGCTTGAAGCATATTTTCAGCTTGTGAGAAAAAAAAAAAGTAGAATGGGAAGTAAGCAATTTCTTTTATAAAAGACATAGCCACAAATCTTCTGCTCATCCCGTTTATAGAAACATAGCCAATACCTACTCCTGACAGAGAGGGGCTGAAAAAAGCAATCACTAGCTGGGCATTTATGATGCAGCTAAAACTCAGGGTGTTTTATTGTTAAAAGGAAGAAGAGGCATAATGATTAAGAATTTGCAGGCTCTGTGCTAATTTAGTGACATTCCATTGATATGACGACGTTTGGTCAGCAAATAATTGTGCATCACAGTGTAATAATTGAACAAATACAAATTTTGACAAAGGACTGTACAAGCAGAGGCGGTGTAGTGCTGCCTTCCACAGAAGCCTCACACAAAAGAGGCTTCCAGTAAAGAACTGACAGAACATGGAGATCAAGTAAAAAGGAATTAAAAATGCAAAACTTTCTTCCTAACTAAACTTTCAGTAGAAGAACAAGAATGTACGCTCTAAGATGCAAGATCATTCTCCCTTTCAACATTTGATTCTACACTGTAATTTTTCAAAGATATTAAGTATGGTTGGTAAGCTATGCTACACATAACTGAATATGTTAATTAGGAGATGCAGTCTGAGGAAGAACAGTAATGAAATACGACATTGAACATGTCAAGTACAGATATTACCTCCTGTATCATAAATGTAGTTTACCTTTTTAATGGAATTTTATCTATAGAACAGTTTTTCTGTCAATGTAACACAGGGTTAGAGATAGGTATTCAGGTATGATAGTATTTTTGAAATAAAATATTCACTGATAAGAAAGAGTATGAACCAGGCATTGTATTAGACCCTGGAATTAAAAGGATGAATTACACACTTTTCTTGGTCTCCAGGAGTGAGTCTGATTCCCATGGAGTAGACATAAGCCAATATGTTATTATACAGTGTGACTATTAGAGTCATTTAATAAAACTACTATGTTGATATTAGTAAGAGTGAATGAATTGTGAGAATGGGAATACAAACAGAAAATACTTTGAAATTCCTCATTTCAAAATTTTGGAGAGTAGAAAATAAGTTTCACTGAAGGCTAAATTCCTTGGGAAATTGTTGAGAAAGTAGGCAAAAGTCAAGTTTTAATTTCTTTGAATTTTTTTATATTTATCCCCCACTTTCTTGTTCCTGAACTGTTCTCCAAGTTCTAACCTAAAACCTTTCCCACACAATGGGCTATTGAAATAAGACCTGTTGAGTGTCAAGTTTTTATTTAAAAATAACCTAAACTGTTTCTGTGTGTTAAACATTCATTTATTCATTTATTCATTAATTCGTTCATTAAGATATTCACTTGCTATGTACCAGGAGCTAGGTAACGAAGAAAAATTCTTTTGCTTTAATGCTGGTACAGCCTCAAGGAGCTCTATGCCCAGGAGAAGGGGGGTACGTGAGAAAGTCTCTATACCATGGTTGGTGCAATGTACACAGCCTGCAAGCTCTGAGCCAGTCACAGGCAAAAGCTGCTTGCGGAGGGTGCACCCTACTGGAGGGGGGAAGAAACCTCATTGTTACAGACCTGTACTGTGCCACTCCGTGAAATTAGAGGTTATCAGAATCCACTGAATTTTCCGCTCCAAAACTTCCTTTCCAGAATCGGGTACAAGAAATGCTCCTAACTTCAAAATAGATCTGTCCCCCCTAAAGCACATCTGTTTTCAACTGAGGCCTATTTTGAACATATCAATCTATGTGCTATCATCCGAAACTTGTAACAATCACACCAAAAGACCTCTAGCCAGCAGGCCATGAAGTGTAATAATTGAACAAATGTGCTTAAGAATCTACTATGATGGGAAACCTTTCATTCTAAAATAAACAAAACAAAACACTTCTTTTTGTTATTGGCAGTTCTGAACATTAGGAAATTTTTGTTTTTCCTATGGTGTGAAAAGATACCTCCAGTATATGATTGTGAGTGGAAAAATAGAGGACAGAAATTGGGTATTGATACTTTGTTCCATTTTCATTTTTGTGTAATTTTTTACTATGTGGGGATGTAAAGAATTAATGAAAGTAAAAATGTTTCAGGGAACAAGTTTCAGCAGTTTAAATTAATAACAATTATAAATAAACTTGGTAAATGTTTCCGGGCAATGCTAGCATTTGGATTTTCTGAAAACCAGTTTCTTTTGAAGGGAACTAAATGGCATTTGTAGAATTCTTGTCATACTGCAGATTCCATTCATCAGGATACTCTTCTGAGTTGTCCTGTTTTTAATGGTGTCTGTATTCTGTGCTATTCCTGTGAGCTTACCATTAAAATACAGTAAAGTGAAAAAAAACTTGTCCTCAAATTACTGATAGTCTAGTTGAAGAAATAACCTAGAAAATACATTAACAAATGAGGCACAATAACTGTTTTGACAGAGATCAGCACACAGCGGCCACAAAGGCTCACAGAGAAAAGGTTTCTGATTCAGCTGGGAAGAATCTGGGTGGGCCTCTAACAGTAAAGGCTATTTACTTGTCTTGAGTTTGGAGACCAAGTAAGAATCACCAGGTAGAGTGTACCATGAAGCAATAATAGCGTGCACGTGGATAGAAGCGTGAGTAAAAAAACACCTGTAAGCAATAGAAAGAATGAAAGAAGCACAGAATATCATGTCAGTGTAAAAAGGAAAATGTCAATGTGAAAATAATTATTGGAAGAGAGGTTGAGAAGTTTAGATTCTCCTCCTGACTTTCCTTCTTTCATCCAAAACAATTACTGAGCACCTATTCATGTTCCAAGTCTTGTGCTTGACTCTGAGGAAAGAGGAATGAACAAAAACAGACATGGGACTCATCTTTGGGGAGTTCACAAATTATGGCAGATACAGAGGTTAATAAAAATAAGCTCTTCAATAAATATATAAATTCACACTACCAGAGCGTGCATAGATTCAGTGGTGTGAGGGGACATGGGGAGTCAAAGAGCTGAAAAAAGGGTTTGATTTCCTTTCTAATAAATTAAGTGGAAGTTATGATTCTCTCTCAAGCCTCTTCCCATTCTGATGGCTTTTATGACTCTATTTAACAGGGTGTCTAATAATTTGGACTTAAGATTTTCAGGGTATGTTCAGAAAGTGAAGTGAGACTAGAGAAGAAGCCCAACTTACTTCCTGAATATTTTAAAGCTGTTTCAGGATGCTCCAGAAGTGTGTAATCAGGGGCTAAAAATGTTTTGGGGACACTTCTGTTTAAAACTTTAAAAACAATAAAATTCCACAAACATCCAGGAATTACCGTGTTAATGAGTGTGTTCAGGAAATGCCATACAAGAAAGAGGAAGAATGGTATTAGGAACATAGACATGACAGTCTTTTGAGATTGTGCACTGTCCTGGCTGTACAGAGGCTCGCTGTTATGTTTCTACACACCTGGGAAGATTGGGGAAAGCTGTCAATCACAAGTGCATTTGGGGTCTAAAGCATTAGAACTCCCAATATGTGGAAATCTTGCCTCAACAATACCAGTATGATGAACAGGAAGGAGTAGTGATCTTGGTTCCTGGGAGTCTACTACATAATACCATGTTACCTTGGGCAAGTTCCTTTAGGTTAGCTACTGTCCATGTGCCTTAGTTCCCTCGTCTACAAAATGAGGATGAAGAAAAGAATGCCCTTACCCATCATACAGAAGAGAGTTAAGGACAAAATAATGAAAAATAAATAAAAAGAAAGCTGCTGTGAAATGAAAGAGAGACAGAAAGTGAAAGAAAGAGAGAAAGAGAGAGAAGAGAAATGAGTTTCTTTGGAAGTTGAAGGTAGTCAGTATTTATTAGAATTATTCTTTGTAAAAAAATGAATTTTATTTAATAAATATAGAAGCAAATTGATTTGAGCATAATAATGAAAAATTAATACAAATGAAGGCTGCTGTGAAATGAGAAATGAGTTTCTATGGAAGCTGAAGGTAGTCTATATTTATTACAAGTATTTTTTGCAAAAAAATGAATTTTTCTTATCAAATACAGAAGTGAATGGAATTTTGGTGCTTTTGTTTTAGTTTTCAGTTTAAAATTTGCCCTAATTGTAGCAGAAGTTTGGCTAATTTGTATTGTTTCTATTTTTTTTTTAACAGCTCTGTGGAGTTATCATTGATGTATAAACATTGTATTTAAGGAGTACAATTTGATGTTGTGATATGCATCTACACTGTGAAATGACTACCATATTTTTACTTTACGAAATTTTATGAAATTCATTTCATTTACTTATGAAATCTATAAGTTTGGAAAAGTTTTACGTAGGGCAACTCTAGATACAAGTTAATTATTATTCAGTTTTATTCAACAGTGCTCTCTGAACATCTTCATTAGGAGTTCATTTGGGAGTTTTTCAATTGCCTTCACATTTGTGAGTCTTACTTTCCAAAGAAGTATCTGGTCCTTCCTTGTTGGAAGTTCTTTCCAACAAAGAACTTCTCCAGCTCCTTCAGTATTTCTCAAGGAGCCGACTTAGCCATGTGAGTGCACCATAGACATTCCTAAATGACTGACTCAGATGATGGGCCACACTTGTTTTTGTGTAGATATGAGAATGACTCACTGTCTGGAACTTGTCCTCAGACTTATGAACGTGAAGCCTTTGGACCACTTCTCTCTGGTTCCCTGGTGGGCCCTTTCTTCTTGCCAAGGGACTCAGGACACCGTGTAGTTTCCTTTTCTCTTTAATGTCCCTGTCAATTACTCAGACCTTTCGGATTCTTTCATCCACTCTATCAATTTACGCTGCATACTGGGACAGAGTTTTCCTATTTCTTCCCTGTTCCTAAAAAACACACAGAGGCTCTTTTCATTTTGAGTTTTAATACCAATCCTTTCTGGTAATCAAGTATGGGATAACAAAAATATAAACTCCATCAAGTTAAGAAGGTAAAGAAATCCTACCTTGTTCTATTACTCATGTTTCCTGGTCTACAATTTTTGACTTCTTGAGAGAAATGCTAATTAGGAGTCTCAAACCTTGAGGTTTGAGGTGGATTTCTTCACAAGTTCTACTGTAAGCCTTGCATATCCAATCAGAGACAAAAAATTAGCTTCATTTAAGTTAATTTAGTTGCTGTTGAAGGCTAAATGACCCCCAACACCCAAAAAAGAGGTCTTAATTCTGGGAACATGTAAATATTATTTTTATAAGGAGAAAGGGATTTTGCAGATGTGATTAAATTAAGGATCCTGGCATGGGGATATTATCCTGGATTATGCAGGTGAGCCCTAAATACAATCACAAGTGTCCTCACAAGAAAAGGTACAGGTTGATTTGATGCACACAGGCAGAGGAGGGGAAGGCAATGTGACCATGGAGGCAGAGGTGAGAGGAAAGCAGCCACAAAAACAGGAATGCCAGCAGCTGCCAGCATCTGGGCGAGGCAAGAAGCAGATTCACCCTCAGCACCTCACAAAGTATTATGGTCCTGTCAACATCTTGATTTTGAACCAATGACACTGACTTCAGACTTCTGACCTTCAGAATGGTAAGGATTCTGTTTTTTTAAGCCAAAGAATCCACAGTAGTTTGTTTCTTCAACCTCAGGAAATTAATACAAGTGCCCACTTGCCTCAAATACTTACCATTTGACCTGTGAGATGGCAGCCAGATCCAGAGGTTAATCTTTTTCTGGTAATAGACTATCAAGCTGAGCAGACATTATTCCTGTATGACTGATAAATTATCCTTGAGAAACTGAAGTTTGAGAAAGACACAGAAAGGTGATATACTAAACCACTATTCATTCATTTGATAAAAATTGTCAAGCTTTGCGCACAGTACTGAAATAAAAACTGAGTAAGACAGTGTTTGTTCTTAGGAAGTCAGATTTATTGGGAAGATTAGACACACTTATACATACAGTTAAATTAATATGTGGAACTTATAGTAACAATCCTGTGCACAGAGTATTAGGATCACACTGAAGAGTGTAAACTTCCAGGATGAGTGTGTGTATTGAGGCAAAGTGGATTAGGAAAAACTTCATGGGAATGATCCTGAGACATATAGTTGTATAATAGCAAAGTAGGCTGAAAGGATAACTTCTATCAATTTCCCTGATGCATTTCTTATTTCCAAGGATGCTTTCTACAAAGAAACTTCTGTGTTTATTAAGTAAGAAATAAGAGGTCAAGAACATCTCTAACTGCCAGAGTTTATAATTAGCACAAGATGATCAATGTTAGACTAGTAGCTTGCCATTATTTCAGCCTATTAAAAAGGTCTTTGTCATTTGAGTTTTTCTTGTGAAATCTTCACTACTTGTGAAGTCTTTTCCTGGCAAAGTGTGACTTTTATTATGATATTTTGGAATATTGATATAACTGCAGAATTCTCACCTCATTATTTTCAAGGGAAGCCTTTCTTAGCTTGTGAAAACAGTAATCCACTTGCATTAAACACTTTGGCTTAGAGAAAATTATATTGTGAAGAATCTCATTAAAGAGAGTTCCTGTTTAATAGGACAATAGCTCTGTCCCTTAGTGATGGGTTGCCATACCCTTTCCTTGTAAATCAACATAAATAGATCCAAGACCCCTTTCCTGGAACTTTGAAATAAAATTGAAAGATAAAATAATCAACATTTGTGTAGCATTCTATCATTTTACAAAAGTGCCTGCTTTGGAGTTGTTTGAACCTTAAGCAAATCCTGTTTCCCCACCTCAGGGAAGGTTCTGAATCTCTTTTTAGCTTCAGTTTCCTCATTTTCAAAGTCAGGACACTAACATTCATATGGAGGGCTACTGTGAGAAAGAAGTGAGGTTTTGTAAATGAAGCACCTGGGACAGTGCCCGACACTTAGTAGGTACACATTAAGAGTTGGAACTATTCTTTTTATCATTTGTCTTTTTGGTTTTGTTGTTCTTGAAGTAGTTGAGCTTTTAAAAAATTGTGTTTTATTCTACTAATCTTCATTTGCCTCACTCTTCTCAACTCATGACAAGAACCTAACTCTTCTGCCAATGAACACCTTTTCCAATCTATTGAAATTAAAGCTCTCTAGGAAGGAGTGCCGATGCATCCCAGAATTGAACTACCCTGTAGTAGAGATGCTCCTTGGATTCTTTTTATCCTCTTTTCCTGCTCCTTTAGGTATACCATGGTCAGTAATTGTAGCAGCCCATATAGGAGTGAGAGTTCTAAGAAATACCTGTATAGCTCAATAATGGAACACCTTGGTGAAAAGGGCACGGAGAGGGATGTAGCTCTCCTAACAAGATGAGAGCTCAGGAGATGAAAGCAGTGGTGAATTGGCAGTCTCTACAAGAGGCACAAGATCAGCCTTACATAAGGCTGGAGGAGAAGGCAGTGGGGAGGTCGGGAGCATGCCCCTTCTGTCATGGACCCACTTACTCTGACTCTGTCTCCTCTCCTGCCTGCAGAACGCCAGTACAGCGTCTCTCTGCTGACGGTTACCAACCTCTACTAAAGACTAAGATCTATTTATTCTATGACTGCTTTAGTCTCTCTCTCTCCAGCTGAAGAAGATAATCCTTAGGCACCTAAGAGAAATTATTCCTGAGCAAGGTAGCTTAGTGGTTCGCATCCGGAACCTAGTTAAGCCGGGCCTGAGACCTGGGCAGTCCCTGGGTCCTGACTAGTAAGAACCTAGTAGTAGTTATAAATAATATGCTTCCTAATTCCAGAACCATTTAGGGCAGTTTTCTGGATTTGGTCATGCATGTGTCAATGGAAAAGAACCCAAACTCTGTAAAATAATTTAGAGAGGTTTATTCTGAGCTGAGAATGTGCGACCATGTCCAGGAGAGCCTTGTAGTCTCCTTGTGGTTCGATTACAGTTTAGTTTTATACATTTCAGGGAGATAGGAATTGCCCATAAGGTCATAAATCAGTACATACAAGGTTGACATTGGTTTGGCTCCAAAAGGCAGGACATCTCAAAGTAGAGGATTATAGGTAACTTTAAAGATTCTGTGAATTATAATTAATTAAAGAGATGAAACTGTCTAAAGGCATGGAATGTTTTAAGATAAAGAAGTTTGTTAATCAGACACTAGCCGCCCCACATACTGTATACCTGCAGGTGTGGGTTAAGCTTTGTCTTGCATAGACTTAGGCCTGTTAATAAGCTACAGTGCCATCCATGGTCAATCAATAGATTGGAGGAGAAGGTGCTCATTGGCAGAAGAGTTAGGTTCTTGCCATGAGTTGAGACAAGTGAGGCAAATGAAGATTAGTAGAATAACATGCAATTTTAAAAAGCTCAACTACTTCCAGAACAATAACAACAAAAAGACAAAAGATAACATGTACTTACTAAGTGTCAGGCACTGTCATGGGTGCTTTACAAAATCTCACTTAAATTTCACAGTAATTCTCCATATGAATGTTAGTGCCCTGACTTTAAAAATGAGGAAACAGAAGCTAAAAAGAGATTCTGAACCTTGCCTGATGTGCTGAAACAGGATTTGCTTAAGGTTCAAACAACCCCAAAGCAAGTACCTTTGTAAAATGATAGAATTCAGTTACTTTTGTAAAGTTTATGTTCATTTATGTAAGTCTGACTTCTCTTGTTAAGGCTGAGAACCAGCTTTGGGGTACTTCTGGGGTCCTGTTGGCCAAGAGGGAGTCCATTCAGGTGGCCATGAGGTTTAAGATTTTATTTTAGTTCACACACGAAACAGAAAAATCATATATCAGAAAGAGATAATAGGCTTAGAAAGAAAACTTTGAAAAAATCTAAGTGGGACTTGATATAGATTTATTATAGTGTTTCCAATGGAGGTTTGAAATCATTAATTGGTTCATCAAATTGATTGGAATAAGTACATTGCATGTAGTAAAGTTTAAGTATATCTTATGTCATATGTTGTAAAATGTAGTTTTTTTTTAAAAGAAAAAAGGAGCTTGAAAGCTGTGAGATTACACTACCAGTGGTCAACTTTTTCTTCCATTTGTCAGTAGTTAAATTTGGAAGTTTTTGGTTTCACAAACTTTTGTTGACTGTTTTGCATCAGACATTCTCCTTTCTCTGTTTTTATTCTCTAATACTGATAGGTCGCGGTGTTATGATACATATAACCTGTATCAATTCCACACCTTTCTTACCCTTCACTAGGTCTCTGGAACAAGTTTGAAAAGATTCCTGTTACTAAAACAGACAAAAAAAAAAAAAAAAAAAGAATTCCTAAACAGAGTGAATCTGAGCTTTCCTGAAGCTCCTGAGAATTACGTCAGCTTTAACCATTAACCCCGGGGGCACTTTTTATTCAGCATTCTTTTAAAATCTTTACATCAATTTTGGATGGGGTGGGGCAGTGGGGAAGGAAGCAGGAGGCGGTGGGAAGCTTTAGGTGAGGGGCTGGGGGGGACTTGTGTTGGAAGGTTTGAGAAGTCTCTGAGGATGGGCGGTAGAAGGGGGACGCTTGTACACAAAAGACTATTTCCGGCTCAAATTTCGTTACCAAGGCTCTTTGAGTTGAACTTTTTTTGCGGAAAACAGTCCACGAGAATCAGGAGTGTGTATACGTGTGTGTGCGCGCGCGCGTGTGCTCAAGGGTCCCAGCTGTGGGCTCATTCCTCACGTGTTTGTCGGCATTTTGGAGCTGGGCAGGCCGGGCTAGAGACTGCCCAGGTCGCCTCCAGCTTCCACCCGGGACATCCTGAACAGCAGCAGCCACAACAACAGGCTGGCCCAGACAAAGGGGCCGGCGCGGCTGGCGGCCCGGGGGCGGCGGAGCGCGCGGCGGGCAGAGCGGCCCCAGCGCGGGTCGGAGTCGGGGCGCCTGGAAGACCCGGGTCCGGGGCGCAGACCTCCCGGGGCTGGCTCCGCGCCGGGCCGCGGCTGCGGCTCAGTCTTTGACCCTGTGTCCCCCCCTCCCGACCTTCCGCCCCCCCGCGGCCCGGGCTGTAACCGCTGGCCCGGCCGCTGCCCGCGCCTTTCCGAGCCGGCCGGCGGCATGGCTGTGTCCTGGAGGAGCTGGCTCGCCAACGAGGGGGTTAAGCACCTCTGTCTGGTAGGGTGGCGGCTCCGCGCTCCGCGGGTTCTGTCTCTCCCGCAGCGCTTTGGATTCATTCTGCGAGCCTGCGCGGGTGGGAACTTGAAGTGGAAGTTTTCTCTCTTAATTTGAACGTTCTCAACTAACACAACTTTACGCTGGAAACAATAATTATTATTCCCTATCCCCGCACCCCCCAAGGCTTGGAAATTTTCCTACACACTGATGGAAGAACAGATGTGGAGGAAGAGAAGTTCACTTTGAGTGAACAGAGCTTTTTCTTAACCTTTTATTTGATTATTATTATTATTATTTTGCCTCCTTTGCTCTTTTCCCAAATTGCCTTTGTTTGCTTGGGATATGATGATGTCATTAATTTCTTAATCACATTTTATACTATCGGGGATATCTGAGATCAATTGGGAGACCTATTTGCAACTCGTAATCTCAGGTGAAGGGTCGGGGTAAAGTCAGATTTGTTTTCTTCTGAATGGTTTTCAGCTTATGGGTTAATTGAAAATGCTTTATGCAGTTACTAATTGAGGTTCCATTGTAAGCACTGTGTCAAGGGAATTTACTTGTGGTTTCAATTCATCAGGTAATGGTTATTTTCAATTTTTGTTTCCTCTCTCTCTTGTCTGATTGGTTTAGCTCGTTTGGCTTACCCTGAATGTCCTACTTTTCTGGAAAACCTTTCTGCTGTATAACCAGGGGCCAGAATACCACTACCTCCACCAGATGTTGGGGGTAAGTGGAACTTGGGTGATCTGGTGGAATGGGGTTACCCCTAGCAGTCATTGCTACAGGGTTTGGTCGCTTCTTCCATTCATTAAAGAAACATGTGTTGTTCGCTTTAGAAACTGTTACTGTTCTCTAAGGTGGGCACATTTTTTTTTTTTTTTTTGATTTATTATTTACAATTGTCCAGGTTAAAAATACTGACTTTCTTAAGAACCAAAAGTAATATCTGCTAAAGTAAAATGAATGAACCTGCCAGACTGTAAGTGCCTAAAAAAAAGTTGCTACTTTTTGCCAGCTGCAAAGTGCAGGGAATGCTCTGCTTCACCAGGAGGACCAAGCAGTGACAGGCTTTTAGTTTTCACTTCTCAAGGCTTTTACCCTGCTCATGAGCTTATCCGGAGGATTTCTGCACAGCTTGCTCTCACCGACAACACTCATAAAATGTGTGTCTAATGGGATTATTTATTTTGGGGCAGTTTTCAGCTTCCTGCCTTGCGGTAGTGGTTAATGATGGTTCCAGTGTTCTAGTCTAACGTAAGAATGGCACAGTGCAAAACTTTGTTCTGATTTATTTCATGTTGATATTTTTTAACTCTGTATTCTGTGATGATTGTGTTCTCTTTCTTCCCGTGCACCCTCTTTCTACTTGACTCCTTGGCAAGAAGGCAGTATCTTAAAGGCATCTTTATATAGGGAGATTGCATTTCTAAGCAGCAAACAAAAAGTATACAACACTGCACAACCTAGTGCACCTCAAAAAGCAAGTTTATCATTCTTTCTTATTGGAGAAGAAAACACATTTTTAAGACGAGATCCATTTATTTTCATGGTTTAATGACTTTTAAAAGTAATGATTAATTCAGAAAAATTCATTGGGACAAGCCCTCCCTTTCACACTTTATCTGTATAACACTTACTAATCTTTAGACCTCAGAGTGTAGAGTAGTGATTGGCACAGATTAGGCCTGCATTAAATTGTGGCTGACTTAATTAAATTATATATTATTTTTACAGTACAGTCCTATTTTTCTTTTTCTTTATTTCTTTTGTTTTCTTTCTTTCTTTCTTTTTTTTTTTTTTTTGAGACAGAGTCTCACTGTGTCACCCTTGGTAGAGTGCTGTGGGGTCACAGAGCTCACAGCAGCCTCAAACTCTTGGGCTTAGGCTATTCTATTCTCTTGCCTCAGCCTCACAGGTACCTGGGACTACAGGCACCCACCACAACGCCTGGCTATTTTTTGTTGCAGTTGTCATTGTTGTTTAGCTGGCCTGGGCCGGGATCAAACCCACCACCCTCCCTGTATGTGGCTGGCACCATAACCAGTGTGCTGTGGACGCTGAGCTGACAGTACTATTTTTCGTAATCTCTTGGTCACATAATTTAGATTTTAAAAGCTAATGCCTGATATGTTTTTAGTCAGTGAGTTGAGGAAAATAGTCTCAAAGACTAACCTTGTTTTACTGGTAACTCTTAATATGAATATTTTTCTTTTTTAATTTTAATCTGTCCATCCAACTTTCTACTTGACTTCCAGTCCTTAAGGAAAAACCAACAAGTAATTAATTACAATACAATGAATAAGTTAAGAAAACTTTTTCTCTACCAAATACATGAGGTCAACTGAAGTCATTTTTATTTTGTTTTCTAAAAATTTACTCAGAGGTGTGAATTCATGAACAAGAGGTTTTTCAGTGGAAACTTTTATCTATTGCATAATTTGATGAAACACTTGGAGAAAACTCTTGAGAGTTGTAGTGGTAAAATGTGCTCTGGAAAAGGAGGTATTTGTGTTAACATAAAATCTAAGGTTTGGCAATTTATTGCAATAACTTAGAAAACCATAACTGAACTTTGGATTTTCGCTCTGTGACACTGTATAAGTGAAAATGACATTTTATTTAAAAAAAATTATGTTGACACTAACATCTTAATTTGTATAAAATTGGATGCTGTGTAACTGAACTTAATGTTTATTTTGGTGATAAGATCACACACACATATAACCCAACAAATTTGAAAAACATTAAACACATGTTCCACCTATCGCCAGCTTCAGTATTTTGATTGAATGATACAACAGACCAGTGAAGTTCAGTGACTGCTGGCACATAGTAGGATCTCAATAAATAATGATCAAACCAATGAAGAAAAAAATCATACAGGGACCAAATGGAAGAAGAGGAGCAAAGAGGCCAAGAGGCAGATTAAAGAAAAGGAGAGATCATTATCCATTAGATTACATAATAATAATTACAGTGAGTTAATTTTTAAGCCATCTAGTCATTATTCAGCATTTTGCCAAGAGTCATTCTGGAAAAAAATCATCTTGGCATCATGCTGAAAGATGAAATATGACTTCCAAACTTCTCGCTTTCCCATAGTTTCGCATTATGAATTTTTTAGTCATTAATTTATCTCCACCATTTAGGAATATATAGTAGTTTCAGCCTGTAAAGTAATCTTTTTAGCAAAAAACCAACTCCTTCTATAGTTTTACCATTTACTTTATGAAGCAATGTTAAATTTTATTTGTCCTAGGTTTGTGTTTTCTAATCTTACGATGATTATGGTATTGTTTCATAGAATAACAATTTGCAGGTACTTTTCGAATTACAGAGAACTAGAGTATAACAATGAGACATTACACAGCCTTAAAGAAAGATGTAGACTTTACCTCTTTCATGTTTACATGGATGGAGCTGGAACATATTCTTCTTAGTAAAGTATCTCAAGAATGGAAGAAAAAGTATCCAATGTACTCAGCCCTACTATGAAACTAATTTATGGCTTTCATATGAAAGCTATGACCCAGTTACAACCTAAGAATAGGGGGAAAGGGGAAGGGGAGGGGAGGGAGGGGGGAGGTCTGTGGATGGAGGGTGATTGTTGGGATTATACCTGCAGTGCATCTTACAAGGGTAAATGTGAAACTTAGTAAATGTAGAATGTATGTCTTAGCACAATAACTAAGAAAATGCCAGGAAGGCTATGTTAACCAGTATGATGAAAATGTGTCAACCTGTTTATAAAACCAGTGTATGGTGTCCCATGATCACATTAATGTACACAGCTATGATTTAATAATAAAAAAAGAAAAAAAGCATAAGCAATAAATATAAATTAAACTGGACTCCATCAAATTTAAAAACTTTTGTGCATTGAAGAACATTATAAGAAAAAAAAAATGCCACAGAATGGGAGAATATATTTGCAAATCATACATTTGGTGAGAATCCAGTATTCAGAGAACATAAAGAAACTTTACAGCTCAATGACAAAAGACAGATAACCCAGTTAAAGACTGAGCAAAGGACTTGCATAGACGTTTCTCCAAAGAAGATAATAAAATGGACCATAAGAAAATGAAAACATGCTCAGCATCATTAGGCATTAGGAAAATGCAAGTTGAAACAACTATGCAATATTATTTTATATCCACAAGGATAACAATAATTAAAAAAAGGAAAGAAAATAACATGTGTTGGCAAGGATGTAGAGAAATTGGAACCCCTACAGTGCTATATGGGAAAGTAAAATTCTAGCCACTGTGGAAATCAGTTTGGCAATTCCTTAACAAGCTAAATATGGAATTATGGTACGACCCAGCTATTCCACTCCTGGGCATGCACTCAAGAGAATAGGAGATGTATATTCAAACAGAAACTTGTTCACAAACGTGAATCACATCATTTTTTTTTGGGGGGGGGGTTCGGCTTAGTATTTATTCACTTTTAGGAAGAATGGAATTTGAATATATTTTACCGGATTACACTCACTAACTTTATGGGCGGCCTCTTGCTTAAATCACATGTGAAGGAGGAATCTGGCAACCCCTGAAGGGTGTGTAGCCTCCTCCCTTACTTGCTCCACTGAAACAGCCTCTTACAGGGGTAATAAATCCACCTGTGTGATTTACTTTCTCAGCCCAGTGAAAAGTCACAGCCTGGATGATGCTTTAAGACACCACCAGTGTACTTTCAAGGGAAGTAAGCATGGAGTACTATTGTCAACTAGAAATTCTGAGGATGGTTGGGGAACTGGGAAACCTCTCTGGGAATTTAAATTAAGACATAGCAGGGATTATATGCATGACCCACATCACAGGGAATATTCTTGCTGGAAATTATCATAGAAATGCCCAATATTTGAGGAAAAGAACTACCTTTAATGAGATATCTTTTACACTTCTGGTGAGACTGCAATTGAAGCATCCTTCCTTCAAGCAGTGTTATTCTTAATAGCCCAAAGTGGAACAAACTCAAATGCCCATCAGCTTAGGAATGGATGAATTAAATGTGGTATGTGTATAAAATAGAACACTATTTATCCATAAAAAACCTAAGTCCTGATATATGCTACAATATGAATGAATAAATCTTAAAATCATTATGCTAAGTGAAAGAAGTCAGACAGAAAAGGTCACATATTTATTGTTTGATTCCTTTTATGTAAACTATCCAGAATGAGCAAACCAATAGAGACAGGAGGCAGATGAGTGTTTGCCAGGAACCGAGGAAAAGGAGAGAGGGAAGGTACTGCACAAGGACCTGCCTTTGGGGGTCAATGAGAGTGTTCTGAAGTTAGGCAGCTGTGATAGGTGCATGGCATTGTGAATATATCAAAAGACACTAAGTTGGACACTTTGAAATGATGAATTTCATACATGTATTATTTGGATTTTATTTCAATTTTATAAAATGAGGCAATACCATATGTCTTGGAAGGTGTGGTGAAAATGAAATGAGTTAATAAAGTAGAACCCCTGTAAGTTGAGCACCCAAGGGACTGTAACAGTCGGTTCAAAATATGGAGGAATGAGGCCTACTGTACAAAAATGTACATATGGTGCATGTCTGGACTATGAAAGTTAGGTCAACATCAGGAGGGGGTTGGTGTGAGGAGGTGGTTGGTGTAAGGAGATGGTCAACTGTGGAGCTCCTACTGTAAACATAAAAGTACTGAGAGGAAGGGAACCAGAGCCAGGACACTGACTTCCTCAGTGATGTTTTCTCTCTCAGTTTTTGCCCTCAAAAGTTTGTCTAAATGGTAAAAGTCCAGATCTCTCAGAACTTCACTTTGATTCATTGGGAAACGTCTTTCTTCCAAAGCCATACCTAGCTTAGAGCCTCGATGGCCTTCACAGGACTTGCTTCCTTCTGCCTTCCATACCTCTCGAAAATGTTTCTTTTGTCCAACTGTAATGTGGACCCATACTGGGAAGGGGACCCTGGGAAGCCCAGTTCCAGCTTCTATACAAGCCATGACACATTCCTAATCTCCATGGGGAGGTTAGACCAATGGGATCTTAACTGGTATAGAAAAATCAGTGTTCAGTGTCCAGATGTGGTTTTTAAGAAATACTTAGAAGAATTCTATATTTCTTCATTGTATAATTCCTTTGATGGGGAAACATTATTATAAGAATTTTAAAGGGTAGAATTTATTGACTTTAAAATATTTAAAGAGGTAATACTGCTTATATCAACATGTTACTTTTCTCCTTTGATAGCCTTATAGAGTAACAGATGTTTCTGTTTCTTCATAGGCTGGAGCATAAGTGGGGCTATGGGAGGTGGAGAGAGAGAGAGAAAATATGACTTATTAACTGCCCCGCCTGGTGACAACCTGCCCCCTTTTCTCCCAGTGATTAAAAGCAAATTCTTTTATTCCAAAATCTACAATAACAAATAAGGAAACAATACCAAGAGGAAATTATAATAGGAACACCCCAATATTTGAGGAAAAGAACTACCTTTAAAGAGATACCTTTTACACTGCTGGTAGAACTGCAAATTAATACAACCCTTTTGGAAGGAGGTATGGAGAATCCTCAAAGAACTCAAACTAGACCTCCCATTTGATCCTGCAACCCCATTACTGGGCATCTACCCAGAAGGAAAAAAAATCCTTTTATCATAAGGACATTTGCACTAGACTGTTTTTGCAGTTATTTACAATTGCCAAATTGTGGAAACAACCTAAATGACCACCAATCCAGGAATGGGTAAGAAGCTGCGGCATACATGGAATTCTAATCAGCCACTAAAAAAGATAATGACTTTGCATCTTTTGTATTAACCTGGATGGAGGTGGAACATGTTCTTCTTAGTAAAGTATCAAAAGAATGGAGAAGCAAGAATCCAACATACTCAATTCTGATATGAGGACAATTGATGCTAGTACATGGTACAGGGTTGGGGATTAGGGGTGTGGAGAGAGGGAAGGAGTGAGGAGGTGGGTCACAATGTGTGACACACCTGTTGGGAGTAGGGCACAATTATAAGAGGGACTTCACAAACAAACACAAGCAGTGTAACCTGGTTCTTTGTACCCTCAACGATTCTCCAACAATAAAAATTCCCTTCATTTTTAATTGTTCAAATCATTTTATTTTACAGACCTCACTCAGATTTTGCTATTTGATACAGTCTGCTAAAATTGACAAGATAAAAGATTTTAAAGGTGATTTTATCTGACTTAAGTGTATTGATGAGATAAATTATCTTATTTTTATCATCTTGTTTTTCTAGTCTTTCTATTAGTAATGCTTCCTTAAAAAAATAAAATAAAACTATCTCTTCCTAGTATTTTGTTTCCTTTGTTTTCTGACCGTTCTTCCCCTTACGGTAACTTGCAAGATTATGGACTTCCTTTTTTGTCCTTGTGGTGACTATTTTATAACATTTTCTTGAATTTTCACCTTTAAATAGTTGCTAATAGTTCCTCACTATGTAAAAACATGAAACCTGGTCTGTATAGTAGTTCAGGCTGATATAACAAAGCACCACTGATTGGGTGCCTCATAAACTGGAGACATTTATTTCTCACAGTCTGGAGGCTGAATGTCAGAGGTCACAGTGCCAGCACTGTCGGCTTCTGGGAGGGGAGCTCTTTGGGGTGCAGAATACTGCTCATTGGACATTCCCATGGCAGAAAGAAGGTGAGGGAGATTTTGGGGGTCCCTTTTATAAAGGATCCCATTCATGAGGGCTCTGCCTTTGTAACCCCATTACCTCCCAAAGGTCCCACCTCCTAATACGATCTCCTTGGGGGTTAAGATTTCAACACAAGGAATTTGGACATTCTGTCCATAGCAGCAGCCCCCTCCTTCTATGTCTGCCTCTACCCTGATAGTTCCACCACTGGTTTCATTTGGTTACATCACTCCCCGTGGCTTCCCTTGTGATGCACCTCGTAAATGCCATGGCATACTTGTGGGCTTATTACTTTATGTATCTGCTTTGCCGACTCTCTTCTACAGCCTTCCCGGCCTGCTAAGAAAATCAAGGAGGTCAGCCCACATGTGTGATCCCGAGTTCTCTTCCTACATCTACAATTCATGATTTTGGTTAATGATGTTATTATACATTTTTGAGGTAAGCTTATGTTTATATTTCCCACAGATACTTGACTTTAGTTTCACATGGTATTTTGACACAAAAAATCAATCCTTTTCCTTGGTGACTCCATTCATCTCGTGATAAGTTGTGCCCCCCCTCCCCCCAATTTTACTGTTTGCCTTTCGGAAATGCTCTGTACTCTTTAACACCCAGAAATCTTAAAGATTTAAAGATACAGATGGTCCCCAATTTGGAATTTTTCAACTTCATGATGATGCCCAAGTGGTGGAAACTGTAGTTTGTGTCCTCATACAATTACTCTATTTTTTACTTTCCAAACAGTCTTCAATGAATTACATGAGCTATTTAGCACTTCATGGTAAGACGGGCTTTGTGTTAGGTGATTTACCCCGTGTAGGCTCATGTAAGTGTTCTGAGCATGTTGAAGGTAGGCCAGACAAAGTAAGCTGTGATATTCTGTAGGTTAGGTGTATAAATACATTTTTGACTTAGGTCATTTTCAGCTGCGATGGGTTTATTGGGCCACAGCCCCATGGTAAGTGGAGGAGCCCCTGACTTTCTGTGGCCTTGATGTCTGAATTAGAATCACTCCCCTCCTCCCTATCACTATCCTGAGAATGGTATAGACATTGTTTCACAATTCTGTAGCTTGAATGTTGCTTAGATGAGACTCAGCACCAGCCTACTTTTGCTTTCCTCCTTGTGTGCGATTTCCTGGTGTGGGTGTGTACGAGGCACCCTGGAGGGTGGCCACAGTGACCTCCCCCTCCAAGCATTCATGCCCTTGTGAAATGCCCTCCCTGCAGGCGTGGTCTGTACCCAGCAACTCACTTCTTGCTTTTTTGCCAATAAGCTACGGCAAAAGTGACCAGGTATCATTTCTTTCTTTTTTTTTTTTTTTATTAAATCATAGCTGTGTACATTGATATGATCATGGGGCATCATATACTAGCTTCATAAACCATTTGACACATTTTCATCCCAATATTCAACATAGCCTTTCTGGCATTTTCCCAGTCACCG